>JAZEWT010000004.1:10253433-10267453 GCA_036362905.1 Mordacia mordax
GGCGGGAGGGAGGGAGGGAGGGAGATATATAGATGTTTATTATTCCAGCTGAAAATACCCAGTAAGCTTACAAGCGCTAGATGCAGAATTCCTGCGATACAGCAAACAGTTGAACTGACCAACACAACAACGCATAAAAGCTCAAGATAAATAAACAAACTCACAGCGCCAATTTGTGCAAAGTTGAAACCTTACCATAATCAGAAAGTAAACAGTGGCATCCAAAATTGCACGATGCAAAACTGACCAATACTTCCAATAAATGGATGAAGCAAAGAAGTGTAACACTGTGATGGATAGAAAGTGACGACACTTGTCGCTTAACGAAAGGAAAGGGAGTCAGCAATCCTTCAAAAACACCTATCAATGTTTGCAATTGCAGCTCGGCACAAATGTAAAATCTAGCAGGGGTTGGAAATCACGTGAGCTTAGGGTGCTCAGGGTGAGAAATCACGCGGGGTTGGATAGCAGAGCAGAACTCAGACAGGGTACACACGGCCGGGGTTACGTCATTGTTAAACCGCCAGAGAGATGGGAGAGGAGGGGCAGGGAGGCGAAGTGGGAGAGGAAGAGGAGAAGGAGAAGAGAAGGAGGAGAAGGAGGAGGAAGGTGCCTGCTGCGGCGAGCTGTCAAATGAGCTGACGAATGTGGGAGGCTGAGGTTGGGGGTGACGCCAGCGTCAAAGCGATTTCGTTCACGGTGCCCTGCGCACGACAGCACGATGCTCGTCTGGGGGAAGCGTGCACCACGAGACCAGGATTAAGCGCAACAGGGTCACCCACGCGACTCGGAATATGGAGAGCAGATTAATCGTAAGTGGTTAGCGTTCGTTTTTGCAGGCAATGCAGATCTAACACGTTTCAGACCGTGGTTTTACATCACAGTGTTGCTCAGCAGTCAAATTACAATATGTCAGTGATTATCGCTGAAAGACAGCCTCTCCTAGTAGAAAGTCCACGTTTTTTTGACTTGCACTGACGTGTCCGTAAAATAACTACAGCTGCATTACAATAGTGGTGCGAATCGTATCGTCCTGAGGAAGACGAGAGGCTGCATCAAGCTTCACGTGGGATAACAACAAACGCCTTTCCGCACGCGAGCCGGGAGCTCGGTGGAATCCCCGTGTCCGCGGTCTTCACCGCGTCAGCTGAATCAACAACACGATTGCATGTCCGGTGTCTCAAGAGCATCTGGGTTCCCGTTCACTCATGAAGGGCGCTGTATTTGGACTTCAGGATAATTCTGTCCTTGAGCGTTTAACCGTGCGAACAGCAACCAGGAGGCATGATGAAAACGTGCACGCGTGTCAGGGTATCACATTCAAAGCTCCCGAGAGATGGTGGCTCATGTGACCAACCGCTGTGCTGCAAGCTCCCGGCGATCTATTTCACCGTCGAAATCAACAACAACACCCGGTTTTTACGGGTAGTGTGCCGTTTGCCCCCCATTTACCAATCAGGAAAGATTGGGCCCAATTTTGGTGATTTTGTCATTGGCTCTAAAATGAACATTTTGACCCCGGGGGAGGGGGGAGGGGTCTTCTCTGTAAGGAAACGCTCACAATGGTGCAAGCGACTGGGAGCGGGGAGCGATGTCCCGTGTGGGTAAACCCGGCACCTACCTAGCGTGGCTGTGTTGATGTGCACGCACTACGAACCCGGTGATCCGAGTTCAAGTCCCGCTCGCGGCCAACACCGGTGATGATTTTAAAATACAACTGATAATGCGTGGCACGTGTTCATTCAATTTCGACAGTGTTCATTCAAAGAGAGAACGACACAAAGGCACGAGGTGACCTGCACAGGGGCAGCCACGCGGTTATCCGGCGCCAACTCGCCAGACACTGCATCCTATATATTATCGGCCAATTAATTTACGAGAGGGTTTTTTTTTATTGCGGGAAGAAACTGGAGAACATAGATGAAACCCACGCAAAAACAGGGGGGAAATACAGAGACTCCACACAGAAAGGTGCCCAAGGCGGGAATCGAACCACCTTGGGCAGGATTTTCGGTGATGTGCAGTTGTTACGACTGTGCCATCCTGCCGACGATTTTCTAAACTGATCCTGTGCCTCTCCTAGGTCGATTACCTGGTGTGTTGTGTAAACATCGCTACCAGGGAGGCAAAGGCAGACGGCTGTGGTGCTGGCCACCCATGGTCTTTGTGTGCTATGGTGGCCTTTACATGTGCACGTGACCGTACAGTCAGTAGAAGCTTTATGGGGGAGATCTTTTGTCTATGTATGTTCTACGTTGTGTCTGTGCACGCGTGCATTAGATACATGTGGTAGCTACTGCACTCCATTACAGACCCAGCTAGCTGAGCTTGATTCCCAGCCAGAGGCAACATCCGTGACAAATATCTAATCAACTCCTGGGCTTTCCCGAGGTTGCTGACTCCTTAAACGAGTGTCACCTGGTGCTGTGTGTCTATGTCTATAATTGGAGAGACCAAGGCATTCGGGCTTGGTGATGGCCATCCACCTCGTCATGTGCTGTGCTGGCCTTTACAGATGTTATTGGCTAACAGTATTTGTCTCAACAGTCTGTTAGAGGCTACCTGCAGGATGAATGCATGTGTCCATTTGTGCGTACGTGTCTACCTGCCACGCGGGAGTCGTATGTGTGTGCGTGTGTCTACCTGCTACGCGGGAGTTGTACGCGTGTGTGCGTCTCTGCCTGCAACGTAGGAGTTGTACGTGTGTGTGTGTGTCTCTACCTGCCACGCGGGAGTTGTACACGTGTGTGTATGTATGCGAGCGTGTCTACTGGCCACGCGGGAGTTGTACGTGTGTGCATCTCTACCTGCTACTCGGGAGTTGTACGTGTGTGCATGTGTGTCTACCTGCCACGCGAGAGTTGTACGTGTGTGCGTCTCTACCTGCCACGCGGGAGTTGTACGTGTGTGCATCTCTACCTGCTACTCGGGAGTTGTACGTGTGTGCGTGCGTCTCTACCTGTCACGCGAGAGTTGTACATGTGTGCGTTTCTACCTGCCACGCGGGAGTTGTACGCGACCCCCACTCCGCATACGTTGTTGTTGGCGGCAGCAGAAACCTCCCCCGCGCACCTTGTCCCGTGGCTGCTCCGCACACAAAGGCAGATCGCATTGATGTCGGAAGGAACCGTCAAACTAAGCAGCTCCGGCGGGCAGGCATAGGCAAGTTAAGACATCTCGTGGCACTGGCAGAGATTTAATCAGGACAATTAACCTAGGCAGTGTGTATTTGGACTCTAAGAGGAAACTGGAGTACCCGACGAAAGAACATGCAAACTCCACACAGAGTTTGCACCGAGCCGGGAATCGAATCCGGGCCCTTCTTTCTGTGAGGCTGGAGCGCTGCTCACCGCTACACAACCGTGCCACCCAGACAAGACAAATACCCCCTGTATAGCCTTCAGTGGACTCTTAGGGAAAGTGCTGTTAGCGAGAAAAAAAAAACAAAGGCTGGCATGGCGCACGAACGAGAGGACGGGTGGCGAACATCGTGCCCTGCCTTCTCGTCTCCCCCGGGTTTTCACGATTATTCCACACTGCATCAGGCAGTGTGCTCGTTAAAGCTGGCTCAATCTTGGGGGAGGAGGCCCAATTCAAACGTTTTCGCCACTCGTTGGCTGCGAGCGGGAATCGAATTTGGGGTCGACGGGCTCGTGGTACTTTGAGCTAACCATTGCGCCACGACTCCTGAGAACACACGCACGTGGAAGCGCACAAGCGCACGCGCGTGCGCGCACTGGGATTGCGCCGTGACGACTGCGTTGGCAAAGAAACGAACATCATCTCGATACGCTTCCAGTCGAACGCAACATGAGCACATCTCCAGGATCAACAGAGCGTGGGAGGAAGATCAAACCCACTGATTGACCGTGAGACAGTACCGCAGATTCCGCGGGGAATATCCCCGCAGTGACATCATCGGCCTTTATTTCCGACAGCCATCGCTGGATCCCACGAATCGCCGCTCGCTTGCAGATACGGTGAGTGATGGCGAACGCTGGATGAATCGTAGTCACTCGCGGCCTTTCAATTATGAGTCGACTGCCATTGCATCAATAAGCGGTACGCTCGGTTCGTCGTCATCTCGCCCATTGGGAATCGCTCTCAAAAGCTGCTCTTTTGGGATAGCCGCGTAGAGCGTTCCTCCTCTCTATATAACCACTTTTCTATCGTGGGAGCTGTCATCAGCCCCCACCCCCCCCCTCATATGGAGAAACCTTGCGAAGGAGTGGAACGCTCGGTACGGTTATCATTAAAGAGAATCTCTTGGGAGCAATTCACATCGTACAGGGTGGTCCAGATGTCCTGTAACTCCCATTTAATTCTTCAAAATGTAAAATTTTTGCAAACAATTGGGCGTGTTATGTAATGTAACCAATATAGCAATGACACAAGTAAACTTTATTTATCTGACATAAGGGTAATGCAAAATAGAAACGAATTAGCAAAGGAAAAAAAAACAATTAAGGGTTAAATAGATGGGGGTCACGCGGTGCGGTGGCACAGTGAGTAGCACTGCTGCCTCACAGCACGAAGGTCCCGGGTTCGGTTCTCGGCTCGGGTTCCTTTCTGTGTGGAGTTTGCGTGTTCTCTCGCTCTCTCTCTCCCCAGTCCGCGTGGGTTTTTGCTGGGTACTCCGGTTTCCTCCCACCATACAACGACAAGCTGTTGCCTAGGTTAATTGGCATGCTGAGTAAACTGCCCTCCAAAAGTGTGCCCTGCGATGTACTGGCGTCACATTCTGGGTATGGTATAGCTCTGCCTTGCGCCCTATGTCTGCCGGAATAGGCTCCGCCCCCCCCCCCCCAACTCTGTGCAGGAATAAGCGGGCACTGAGACTGAACTACATGGGGGGGGAGGCTCACGAGACATGTGGACCACGACTTTCCCTTGGTGGCCGCGCCGCCGCAGAGCGTCTCCCGTCACGGCGAACCGCCGCTGCCGCTGGCGCCGCCACTGTCGCCGGCGCGCTCACCTGTTGAACCAGTCGTCCGTGTAGCGCGGGTATGGGAACGGGTCGTTGCTGCTGAAGTCGTAGCTGGCCTCCGCGTGCTGCGAGCGAAACACGCAGCCGTCAGGTTTAACCGCCACCTCCCAGCCCAGGGACGTCCGCTCCTCCGCACAGAAGCGGGGTGGCCAGGGTGGCGCAGCAGTAACATCTGCGCGTCACAGGAAGTGCTGCGCGAGGCGGTTCGATTCCTTCATCGGGTGCCTTCCTGTGCGGTGTTCGTGTGCTCGCCACCAGTTCTAGGTGGGTTTATCTGGGTTCTCCGGTTTCCTCTCACAACTAAAATTAATAAACTGGCCGATAACATTGTAATTAATATAATATATAGGAAGCAGTGGGGCGGCACGGTGGCCCAGTGGGTAGCGCTGTCGCCTCACAGAAAGAAGGCCCTGGGTTCGAATCTCGGCTCGGGTGCTTTTCTGTGTGGAGTTTGCATGTTCTCCCCATGTCCGCGTGGGTTTTCGCCGAGCACTCTGGTTTCCTCCCACTGTCCACAAAACATGCTGCTGCATGGGTTAATTGGCTTTCAGACTAAATTGTTCGCAGTGCCCGATCATAGACTGGCGTCCCATCGTGGGTGTATCCCTGCCTTGCACACTATGTCTGCCGGGATAGGTTCTGGCTCACCGCAACCCTGTACAAGACTAAGCGGTTTCTGACAATAAGATGAGATGAGGGCAAGCAGTGTCTGGCGGGTTGGTGCTGGTTGACTCCTGCCCTTTCCAGGATTTCCTCGTGCCTCCGTATCTGTGTCTTGTTCATGACTCTGTATGGAGTTACCATTCACCTTGATGGTGGCCTTTGGCTACTAAGGTCAAGTCTGTTTTCCACAAGCAGCGCTCGATGTAAAAAAAATATATAAACTGGAAGGAACCGTTGGCCATGTAACTCTTTTTTTAACAGTTGTCCAGCGGGGACGGGTAAGCAATTTACACCATCTCGGGGTGCTGGGGGAAATTTAGTCAGCAGCACAATTAATCTATGCAGCGTGTGTTTGGACCGTGAGTATCCAGTGAAAACCCAGGTCGACATGAGGAGAACGTGAAAATACCACACAAAAATGCTCCCGAGCCAGGGATGGAACCCAGGACCTTATTGCTGTGATGGAGCAGCACTACTCACCGCACCTCCGTGTCACCCTAATGGCGATGATGACGCGATTGGCTCTGAGTTAAAGGAAGAGCCTACAGCTCATTGGCGCCAATCCTCTGTACGTTGTCACCTGATATGACTGGGGTCATAATGAGATGGAATAAAATACATATATGAAATAAATAAAATGAGTACAAGATACTCTGTGTGCCTACTAGTGGGCTAGTTTGAGACGTCACAAAGGCTGCCAATCAATGAGAGGCCAGTAAATAATCGGTGACCTCGTGCACGCCTAGCCTAATGATATATAGATAAGTGTATTTGCCGGTCAGAAATGACGGGGTGCAAGGATTTTATTTTGTTGGTTATCAATATAAAAAGCTTGATTTTTTTTAGCAAACAAAATAAATATCCTGTCCAAATTGAAGCAACCGCGTTACGAAGCCTCTATGGCAACTGGTTGTTTCTGAAGTCATATTGGACACAAATTTTTGGAAGAACATTTTAACCATCCAAAAAGTGATGTAGCCAACGTTTCAGGATGATTCGCCAGACATTTTCACGTGGGAGCCGCTCAAAGAGCGTTTCACATTCGCCCTGTGCTTTTATTTTACAATAAGTAATAAGTGACGCTGAAATGGATATATTCAATTAATAATTTATGATTGCATTTATGGAATGCTCTTCAGCCAAAGGCCACAAAGCGCTGCACAGAGCTGCAGAGAGAATGGCACATCAACAACGACACAAGAACGCAATTCAGCAAACAAAAAATCGCTTCATTATTGAGACAAAACTCCCCCAATCAGCTTGACGGACTGCTGAGGCAAACACTGATAGCCTGCACCTATGAAGGCCATCATCCTTAATAGACACACAGACGCATATATTGCTGATTGAATGTTAACACCGCAAAGGATTGTACACAGTTACCGCACTTATCTGTAATGTCATCACAAAATGTTGCAATGTCATCCTGTCGCACTAACGCATATTCCTTTCCAAAACTTTATTCTCATTACCCAACGCTTTGAAGTGTTAATGCGGGGCTGAACAACACTAAGCCAAACGAATCGGTCTGATGATTCACTTTTCAATGAAACACAATTTGCAGAATCCTAATTCCACACGATGCGTTAAACAAGCTAGGATGTCACACGCAGCCCTTCATGGGAAGTCCATTAGAAATCCATTACACTCACAGTGTCAGCCTGGTTTAGTGCACACTCCACTCACTACACTTCCACTCTATGGCTTTTTCCTTTTGCACAGTGCACCCGCTACACAGTGCCCCGCATTAGCGATCCGTTACAAAGCTAGGCCACTTAATGTTGCACAAGTGATTTGGGCCCTCGCCACCAGCGGTACCTTGCACAACACAAGCGGGTGAATTCGTTAGCAGCTCCAACTTGTGTCGTGTGGGCTCTGCGTGATCCACCTCTAGCCTGCACTACCATTCCGAGCACCCTATGCATGACCATTAGGGGCGGCATGGTGACGCAGAGAGTAGCGCTGCCGCCTCACACTAAGGAGGGTCTGGCTTCGATTCCCGGCTTGGGTGCCTTTCTGTGTGGAGTTTGCATGGTCTCCCCATGCCCATGTAAGTTTTTGCCAAGTACTCCGGTTTCCTTCCCGACTCCAAAGACATGCTGCTGCAAGGTTAATTATCCTGATGAAGTGCCCCCCCCACCCACACCGGTGTCATGAGATGTTGTAACTTGCTTACACCTTCCCACCGGACAACTGTTACAAAGAGCTACTTAGCTCAACGGTTCCTTCCAATTTAAATATAATCTGACCGCGTGACTCTGGGCTGCGCCCAGCCTGTGGTACCCAAATTTCAGCCAGAGGTGTGCTCAACGCGGCGATCCCGAAAGAGCAGCTTTGGTGGTGCATTATGCCATTCATTCATTATCAATGCCAGAGCCTATCCTGACCGACAGAGGACGCAAGGCAGGGGAATACCTAGTATGTGATGCCAGTACATCGTAGGGCACACTTTTTTGGGCCAATTAACTCAGCAGGCCAATTAACCTATCCAGCAGCGTGTCTTTGGACAATGGGAGTAAACCAGAGTAGCCAGCGAAAACCCACGCAGGCACAGGGAGAATGCGCAAAACTCCACACACTAAGGCACCCGAGCCGGGAATCGAACCCGAGACCTTGGTGCTGTGAGGTGACAGTGCTGCTCATGCCAATGTTCCCTATTTGAAGCCAGCCAATAGCGTCATTCCAGAAAACATCGAGCGAAACATGTAGCCCTGCCCACAGTGTGGTAACGGTGGCAGGCTGTCGATCTCCAGACACGTGTTGCGGTGGCAACGACGACGCCATCACATCGGCGTCAACGCCATGGCGGCTCACTCTGCTCTCACCGATCACGCTTGCGGTTCATATCGAAAGTCGACGACGCACTGAGGAGTCCACCCTGAAGCGCAACGCCACAACGGCTGCATTCACTCCCCCCTCTTGTTCTTTGTGTCACATCGAGCGGTTCAGTTTTATAATGCCACGTGCGCCTCATGTACGCGGGAGGATGCGGTTTCTCGGAAAAATAGCGACTCTAAAGCGATGATGTGTATTTCCGTTCACGGATCCTGTTGCAGAACAGATGAGGTCATCCTGAGTGTGCACGAGTTCATCAGATCTCACAAGCTCAGCAGATTTTGAGCCTGGTGAGCCCTTGGAAGAGACCACCAGGAATTGTTAGCTGTTGTAGGAGCGCGGTGCTGTGGTGGGGTTGGGAGATGGCGGTGTCGAGTGCGATCTTCTCATGCACAAGGGGTTTCTCTGTGCTCTCCAGTTTTATCTCAAAAGGCCAAATGCTCATTCATTGAATTCCAGTGCAGGATGCTTTTGCAAGAGAGCTTTGATTCTCAGTGACATTTTATTTGGGGGGGATAATAAAAAATAAGTGATGTTGATAACACGATGGGCCACAGGTATTTGTTCGGATATATTTTGGACAAACGCGACAATGTTAATATCCTGAAAGTGCAGCTGCCGACACATCTAACCATGAAAATCCACAACGCTAGAATGTCTCCTTCACCAATGATAGGGAAAATCAACAAAAATATGTGCTCTTGCTGTACCGTAAACATTAAAATCAAGGCCACCACGTGCTGGACAAACATCCAATATCGATGTGCAACAATAAATGTGTCTTCGCCTGTCTTGCTCTGTGCAGTTTGCGTCAACTGCGGCTAAATGACTAAAGGACTTGACCTTGGAAGTTGAAATGAAACACTCGAGCACACTGTTGTTGTGCTTGGATGATGGCTCGCTGTTGACCTGCGCCTGCTCAGGAACACTTATTCCTTCCCATATTTGTTTAAATATATTTGATTTGTTATTTTACGGGCGGCGCGGTGGCCCAGTGGTTAGCGCTGTCGCCTCACAGCAAGAAGGTCCCGGGTTCGAATCTCTCGGCTCGGGTGCCTTTCTGTATGGAGTTTGCATGCTCTCCCCGTGTCCGCGTGGGTTTTCGCCGGGCACTCCGGTTTCCTCCCACAGTCCAAAAAGCATGCTGCTGCATAGGTTGATTGGCTCGCAGGCTAAATTGCCCCGCAGTGCCCGGCGATGGACTGGCGTCCCATCGTCGGTATATCCTTGCCTTGCGCCCTGTGTCTGCCGGGATAGGCTCCGGCTTCACCGTGACCCTGTATAGGACTAAGCGGTTTCAAACAATGAGATGAGATGAGATGTTAATTTACGTCCCTCATTTATTTATAGCCATTATTTTACTTAAATTGATCTACTCTGATGTTGTTGTTTACATTCTGTTCTCCTCCACAGCTCGATGCAGCGTTTTGTAACCCTCGGGTGAAAAGCGCTCTAGAAATGCAAATATTATAATTATAAATTGTGTGAGTTTGCATCAGCAAAGAAAAGGCCACAGAGGCTGTGAGGAGTGGGTTGCTGCGTTAAGGGAGGGGGGGGTAGACGATTTCACCCTAAGCTGGCCAAACTTCTCCGTGAGTTCTGTTCTGCACCCGGCTGTGCGTTGGGTGCACCACCACGGGCATGGCACACGCACGGTACATGCACGGCACACGCACGGCACGCCGGCCACGCGCGCGACCACAGGCACCCGCGTAGTATCGACTTACGTAGTTGGTGGCCAGGTCGGGGTGAAGGTAGTCGATACCTGCGGCAGCGCACAAACACGAGCCGTGAGCTACAGCGCCCGTGATACGCAGCAGGAACAGACACCTACTCACAGCTGAGACCATTCGCCCGTCTGACAACGCCTCCAACGTGGGAGGCAAAACGTCGTGAAGGAGAGAGAAGGAGCAACACTCGACACAGCTATCTCGAAAGAGCAGCTCTTGAGAGTGATTCTCAAATATTCGGAATAACCCCGCCGTGAGCATTGTCTCGTGTTTGCTTAGACAAAACCTGACGCAGACTTACCGTCATCCATGATGGCAATAGTTACTCCTTTGCCCGTGTAGCCCAGTTCCCAAGCCTCCACCACGTTTAGATCCAGTCCGGGTTTCCCATCCGCCTGTCCCGTGTTAATCTAGAGTGGTGGGGGGTCAGCAGCGTAAGGTGTGCGTACCATGAGCGGCACACAAAATTATTCTGAATGAAAGTCGCATTTTAACGGAGACGAAACTAAGTTGGAAAAAAACCCGATACGTTTTACGCTTCACCGCTGTTCAAAGCTCTGAATTAGGCTACCCGATGTTAGCTATTTGACGTCGAAGAAAAATGATTCAATCGGTTTATTTACTGCATTACATTTAGTGGGGCCAGACTATGAATGGCACGAAGGTCCATTGAAGTAAATAAATTAGCTCTCGGTGCATTGCTTCTGAACACCAGAGCCACGCTTGGTTACCGACCCCTGATCTAGGACATGGAGAGTCGGCCGTGCAGGGTGTGAGCGTTGGTGGAGGGAGAGGCGAAGGGGAGCGGTGGGAACTGAATGTGGTGAGGGGGAGTTATATTAAGGAGACAGAGGCAACAGAGGGAACCATAGCAGAGCGACGTCTTCACACGAGCTGTCAATGTGGTATGGCAGCATGGCACGCTCGACACGTGAGTCTCCACTTGGAACATTCAGGTGAACGGCAGTGCTCGTTGTGCGTTTCCGCTGCGATATCCGCTATTCGTTAGCAGAGGAGGGCCCAACGACGTCACGTCTCAGTACCCCCTACGTTCTTTACGGTTAGAAAGCCACGAATGGAGCTTTGTCATCGACCTCTAGTTTTCATGGCCAGGGAAAGCCACAACAGCCACGACGCTCGTGTGATAGCAGAAACCATAAACGGCAGCGTTTCGAGACATCAGAGAGCGCCTCTTTAGCCGCTGAATATCGCTCTTTTAGCATCTGCATTGCATTTAACCCCGGGGCGCAAAATGCACAGAAAGTAACATTAATCTGGGACGCATAGCAAACGAAGCCGATGGTGTCATGATGAAGGTTGCCACACGATGTCCACAATAAAACCGGAATGCGTAATGAGAATGCCTCACGCTCCTGGAAGAAGTGAAAGCTTCTCATAAATGTATCGTCTTAAGTGGGGCATCATTATCATGGGTGAAAGTAACTTCAATCCGGTACTGGTACGGTGACATCGCAACCTCCCATCCCACCACTACTGCACTGGACACTTCGACCATTTTCTTATGCTCTACCGCAACGTACTTTTACCTCTGACCATGGATGTTATTAATGGTATGAGAGCAACATCGGGGAAATATATTGCTTTGACGCAGCTGTCATGGTGAGACAAAATGTATACAACCCTAGCACATCCAGAGCAAGGTGGCGACCGCCACCATATCGATCAAGCCGAGAATCACGAGGTTCGCTCCGTACCAGGTACCACTGCTTGTTGAAGAGCGGGTCGTTCATGTCGATGTTGAAGTTGTCCAGGGGCTTGTAGCCGCGCTTGTTCCGCGAGTAGCCCTCCTGCTGCACCACGCGCTTCACCTGTGGCACGCCCGCATCCACGGCACGCACAACAGCGACCAGGAGAGCGCGTAAGCCGGCAGGAAATGGGCAAACCGCGCAAAGCTACGACACCTACGCGACGTGCAACGGCTCACGTGAGAGCGACGCGGGTGGGGAGCGAGCGAGTAGGGTAATCCACCACAGCTGAGGCCGCAGCAACAAGGGCGGTAGCGGTCATCGAATCTGCTTCTGCGTCCGAATCAGCGGTGGAGTTGTGCTCATGTCAATTGGCGGCCTGACGACATAAACATTCCGAGTTGCCACGGTAGTCGGAAGCTTCCCCGTGTGAAATGTATGTTCAGGGTAAACTTTAAAAAGACGCGACCAAAATAAACGTAGATCTGTAAACCCCAGCGACTGCGTGCGAACCGTACAAACCAGCTGCTTTTCACAGAACTGAAAAACAGTTCGATTATCTCGAGCCCATTAGTGATCTCCGAGCCAACGGACTTCATTATTGAGAAGACAATTTGTATATAATGGAGCAATCTATATATCATGGGACAAAGGTTTTTATAAATGTGTCTGCACTCCAAATACGGGGTTCGTATCCTGCATAAGCGCAACTTTTACCTGCACAATACCAAGAAGTTTATTTCTTACTCCAGTTTCACTTCCCACTTATTGACAATTGTTTTGAAGTTTCAGAGTGCCAGCGGTGACAGTCTCAAAATAACATCAGGAAGAAATCCAGGTCAAAGTAGTATTGTCACCCGTAGGGCTGGTACTCTGCTCGTATTTTTAAAGGAAATTGTTGCTGATCTGTGGGGTGGCGTGGCGGCGCAGTGACTAGCCCTGCTGCTTCACAGCAAGAAGGACCCAGGTTCGGTTCCTGGCTCAGGTGCCTTTCTGTGTGGAGTTTGCGTGTTCTTCCCGTATCCACATGGGTTTTTGCCGGGTACTTCCGTTTCCTCCCACCGTCTAAAGACACGCATTACCGAACCACACTTGCTGAACACTGGCTGACCTCAACTCGAAGTCGTGAATGAGACGTAGTTTGTAAAGGGACAGCCGCCTCTAGTGGGTGGGTCGGTGAGCATGGGTGGTGGTCTGGTAGGGTCGCCACCTCTGGATGAAGCTATTCGCCTTATTATGGGGCACGGCAGGGCTATACCTTTGATGAGATACCGGTTCATCGCAAGGGATTTTCTTTGAATTTCATATTAAAATCTTCCGGATGGCTATCAACAGATAGATCGCGATTCTGGGATCAGATTCGATGCCAAACCGGGACGGTTGGCAGCACTAACACCCCCCGGTTACTGTCAACAGTCTACTTACAAGGGGCAGTAAATCTGTATTAACCCACGCTGGCACAAATACATAATAAAACAGGCGTCGACTGCCCGAGAGAGAGAGAGAAAAATACATTCTTAACATCCGCAGAAGCTGCCGCTTGGGTCGCCGTGAAGCCGCCCGTCTCGCAAAACCAACATTGCTCAAAATCTCTGGCGTGGGCACCGACCTGCACCCGGATTAAAATCAAACCGCATCGAACTGACAGCAGATCGCACTCTCACGAGAATGGCCAGGGTGGCGATTCATTGCTGCGACATTAACCGCTGACGCAGCTCGAGGAGAGCTGAGCAAAGAGAGACCTTGAACGTTCACGATGATGTAGAAGGGGAAGGAGAAAAAAAACACACTTTACGGAGGAGAGAGCAGGAACACTCGACACGGCCATCCCGAAAGGACAGCTACGGAGCGCGTTTCCCAGAGGCAGGTAACCGCCAGTCCGCACACTGCCAGCGTGCGTTAAACGATTCACTGTACGGTTCTTGTTAAATTATTCAACGTACAGTGCGTGATGCCTAACACCAAGAAGCCCCCCTCCCCCCCTCCCAGGCAATGGGGCTTCCTTGTAGCTGCACTGGCGTTTCCGCGAAGGCTTATATATTCACTCTGGCTGTTGCTTCTCGAACCATTCGAGATGCGCCCGCACATCCCCGCTCACT
>JAZEWT010000004.1:10275168-10287282 GCA_036362905.1 Mordacia mordax
TGGGTGGGTGTGGTGGATAGATGCCGAGATAGAGGTTCATCTAAATGACATCAGAATCTTTGAAGATGCCTCCGACGTGGGGGAGGTAAAACGTCGCGAAGGAGAGAGATGGGGCATTCGACACGAATATCCCGAAACAGCAGCTATCGAGAGCAAGTGTCATCACTATGCTGATGTGGGTTTTCTCGGTTTCATGCATGTATATCACTTGCTAACGTGATATTTTCATTCGAGATAGCCGTGTCCAGTGCTCCCCTTTTTTCCTCCCACGTTGGAGGCGATACGAAGGAGAGAGGTGGAGCGCTCGACACGGCTATCCCGAATTGTCATCACTCTCATCCTACGCACGTCGCAGACGGATAACCTAGATGTAGACTCTGCTAGTGAGGGCGCATGGGAGAGGGCATCGCGCACACACCGCAAAGATGAAATTATAGGCAATCTTGTGGTCCCTTTTGTGGGAATAAGATACACAAATATAAACAATATGCTCGTTCATTTGCAGTGTTTCAGAAATCTCAATGCATTGTTTAAATCGGAAAGAGAGCCATCGACGCGGCTGTCCCGAGAGAGCAGCTTTTCGAAGCAATCATCAATATCACTATTGTTTGAGAATGGCTCTTGAGAGCCGCTCTTGGAGTATAGCTGTGTCGAGTGTTCCTCTTGTCTCCTGCGCTCTCCCGCACGAGCAGCTTATTAAGAGAAATTCTCAGACATCAATACCGGACGGCCTACACCAGCCCACTATAGTCCGTAGTTTATACACACACATTGGCCCAAGTCTCAGTCTGTATTTAATCTGGAAGGAACAGCTCTTTTGAAAAGTTGTTTAGCGGGGAGGAGTAGGTAAAAGTAACAACATCTCAGGGTAGCGGAACAATTTAGTCAGGCCACTTAACCTAGGTAGCATGTCTTTAAATTATTGGAGGTAAACCGGAGTACCTGGTGAAACCCCACGCGGACACGGGGAAAAGAAGCAAACGCTGCACAGAAAGGTACTTGAGCTGGGAATCGAACTCGGGGCCTTCGTGCTGTGAAGCCGCAGCGCTATCCATTGTGCACCTCCCTCGCGCCGCATCACGCCACTGTGCTCGAAGCCATATCTTCCTATTCACATTCGACACTTTACACCGATATCAAAATCTATTTATAACCACCGAGCCATGGCCGCATTTATGAGCCTCGCGAAGCTACAGTCCCTGCTGAATGGAAGACCGCTTTCATTCATCCTCTTCATAAAGAAGGGCTTCTAGATGATCATAACAATTCTAGGCTATTTTCTATTATATCTCCCGTGGTGTAAATCTTTGAAATAAATCTACAAAAAACAGGTAGCTAATTTGTTCTCATTACATATAAAATGCTGCACAATTTGGACAGTGCTGGACTCTCTTCTAGGTAACATATTCTACAGGACATTAGTGATAATGGTATTCCATAAATCTCTGCTATTTGTACGTCTAAAAATGCCCATTGTTGATATGTTTATCCATCTCGAGAGACTCTTGACATAAGTCAACTTCTGTCGTCCACGATCTCTCTTTCCTTCAATTCTTCAAATTATAACCTGATTTTCAATTTCCTCTTTCCTCATATTTCCGAGAAGCGTCAACTGTCTCCTTCTCATGTCATTCAACACCTTTTTTTCTGCATCCCATTCGTGATAAACTTTCTTAATTTGAGGTGTGACTTGACTGAACTCTACATTTAGTTTTTAGCGCTATGGAAAATAAATTAAGCTGCGCCATTCTATTCCTAAATTTGTCAAACACCTTTGACACAGTAGACCACAATACTCTTTTAAAGTGATTCCGAAGCCATCAATTCTGCAATGATGCGGTTGCATGGTGTAAGAGTTATCTCTACGTAAACATGACCATTTCCATTTATAACCTGATGTCCAACAAAATCGAAATAAGAAAGGTTGTTCAAGGTTCTACGCTGAGACCATTACTATTCTCTCCATTCAACAATTACTTGAGCACTTCACGTACTCACTGCTATATCAATATTTTTGCAGATGACACTGTAGTGCTAGTGGCTATAGATTCCCTGGAAGATGTAATTCGTAAGCTACAAGGTGACTTCTTCAATACCCTGCAATACCAGCTTCTCGCACTCAAACTAGTCCTTAAATGCCAATAAAACTCAATTCATGGTTATCTCGACAAAAAAAACTGCATCCAAATCACCACTTCTGTTACATACACGAGATAACCAACAAATTAAATGGGTTGAGGAACAAAAACACCGTGGATTCATGTTAAACACAAAATATAAATTGAGATCTCACATTGACGATATTGCCAAGAAAATAAAAAAAAATGTTTTCTCATTGAAACCCAAAGCAGTTCTGCTTATACATGATAAAGGCAACTATTCTCCCTTTGCTGGATTATTGCGACATTATCTATCAATTGGCATGTAGTACTATTTTAATATATCGTTAAATCACTAAATCATTAAACTCTAAAAACTGCTTTGGAGGCCCTATATAGAACCCACCATTGCGATTTGCACATTGGCTTAAGATTAAAGTCTTTTCCAAATCATATAAATAATTACTGGGCCCTATTCATACTTTAAGTTTAACTTAACAAGTCGGCAGCACATGATAGATTTGTTGACCATACAGATAACCAAATTTAACCCTAGAAACTCAACCTGCTGACTGCTTAATGTTCTTAGATGCACATAGCAATTCGGGGACAAAGGCTTTTTAGCGGCTTCCCCACGGTTTTGGAACAATATTTCCACGCGCTTGAAGTTAGTCACTATCGTAGATGAGCGACCTCAGATTCCTAATTGATATCTAAATTTAGGCCCAGCAGCGTTTGCATAAATTGATCGTTTTTTTTCATGGGTTGCATAAGCCCCTCTCTTTTCTTATGTTAAATAAAAAAAACCCTTACAATTTACCCATGCCACTATTAATAATAATCGCATTAATAGAGCGCTTTTCACCCGAGCGTCTGAAAGCGTTGCACAGAGCTGCGGAGAGAACGGCACGTCAGCAACAACGACATAATAACGGAAAATCAGCAACATTAACGTTTTTGTGTTTTTTTTTACAAAACCGCGTGGAGAAAGCGGCATATCAACAACAACATCAGGACAGTTCAACTGAAAGTCAAATAGTAGCAATGAATTATAGGACAAAGTAAGCAGAAAAAAATAATACTTCTTCAACAAACAAGGAAGGAATATATGTTCCCGAGCAGGCGCAGGTCGGCAGAGAGCCGCATCAACAGACCTAGCTAGAGGGCTTGATAGCCTTATGGAACAAGTGAGTCTTGAGACGGGATCTGAAGATGCCCAGGGACTCAGCTGATTGCATCTCCAAAGGAAGTGCATTCCAGAGTCTAAGAGCAGCGCGTGAGAAGGCTTTGTCACCCATTGAATGGAGGTGCAATCTGGCACATGCAGTAAGTCGGTATTGGAGGATCGAAGTTGTGTTGAGGAGGGTGCTTGAATTAGGTCACGGATGTATGTTGGTGAAGCGCCAATGAGAGCCTTGTAGGTGAGAAGGGGGATCTTGAATTCCATCCTGTATTTAACCAGTAGCCAGTGGAGGGACCTCAGTACTGGGGATATGTGATCGTGGATGGGTGTGCGTGTGAGGACTCCAGCAGCTACATTCTGCACACGTTGGAGATGATTGATCAGGCATTCAGGGGTGCCAGGGAGCAGTGCCTTGCAGTAATCGATTCGTGAAGAGATGAAGTTGTGTATTAGCTTCTCAGCATCAGCGGGTGACAGGATGTTGCGCAGTCTGACTATACTTCTGAGATGGAAATAGGCTACTTTTGTCACCTTGTTGATAAGTCTCGAAGCTGAGTGAGGAATCAAGAGTCACACCTGGACTCCAAACTGCCTTAACAACTTCAATGGTCTGGTCGTCAAGCATCAATTGGATAGGTTCAGCCTTGGACAATTGGTGAAGGGTTCCCACAAGCAAAACTTCTGTTTTGTCGCCATTTAGTTGTAGGAAATATGAATTGAACCAGGCCTTCACAGTTGATAGTGAGGACGACATGCAAAGACCAGATGCTTGGATAGAGATTTGGATGTCATCGGCATAGCAATGGTAGCTGAGATTGAGGCTGCACATAATTTGGCCAAGTGCTTGTATAGAGATGCTGAATAAGAGTGAGCCGAGAACTGAACCCTGAGGATCTCCAGACAAAATAGGATGGATCTCTTAGTTTGTCCTCTGAGGCTGACAAACTGCTTCCTGTTGGACAGGTAGGAGCTCAGCCAAAGCAGGGCACTGCCAGAGACCGCTATACCCTCCAGTCGCTCAAGTAAGATCGGGTGGTCAAGGGTATAAAAGGCAGCACTCAGGTCCATAAGGAAAATAATATTTGGCAAGCCTACATCAGCAGCGACGAGTAGGTCATCAACTACCTTCACCAGAGCAGTTTTAGTAATATGGCCGAATCTGAACCCAGATTGGAAGGGATCGATGGGGTCATTGTTGAGAATGTGTTTCTGGAGTTGCGTGGCTACGGCACATTCAAGGGCCTTAGAGAAGAATTGTAGATTTGAGATGGGTCGATAAATATCAGGGACGTTGCAATCCAGGCCAGGTTTTTTTTAAGCAGCGGGGTAACTGCCGCATATTTGAATAGTGGAGGAATGATACCAGACCGAAGTGAGCTATATAAGAGATTAGTGACGAACGTGGCAAAGGATTTGAAATTTGAACCATATGATTTCAGACGGGAAGGGATCCAGGGAGCAGTTTGTGGGACGAGATCTGGTAACTGGTCCCACAAACAGACCTCGGATTCTGTAAAATTGTCAAGAGTTTTGAGGTCAAGGAAGGTGCAGAAACATTGAGGTATTGGTTGGTGGTTGAGGCTGAATAGAGATACGGTGAGCTTCAGTTTTTTCTGAAAAAAACTGAATCAACAGATCCACCTGATCTTTATTAGTGAAGGGAGGTGAGGGCGAGTGACTGGTTGGACAAAGGAGCTGATCAAAGGTCGGAAAAATAATCTTGGGCTGGTCGCAGGTATCAGCCAGAATGCTGGATAAATGGCTGGTACGGGCACAGTCAAGTGCCTTCCGGTAGCGGAGGAGCTGCTCTTTAAAGATTTGAGCATGAACGGCGGGGCCAGTTTTTCTGCAATTCCGTTCGGCCCTATGTGCATTCGCCTTGAGATCCCGGAGTTCGGTAATATAGCAGGGGGATTGTTAACCGCCTGAGACATAGCGTGATTTTATTGGGGCCAAATCATCACGTATGCTTGATAGCACGTTGTTGTAAGTTTCTGCTGTCGCATCAGAGGCAGAGTGAGCCGAGGCGGAGAGTGAAGTACTGTTGATTGCTGCGGTGAATATGTCTGGAGTGCATTAAGGTGTCGAAATTGGATTTTGCGCCTGGTGATGTAAATTGGAGGCGGTACTGTTGCTCTAATTTGTTTATTGATGATTGCTTCGAAAAGCTGCTCTCTCAGGACAGCCGCGTTGATGGCTCTCTCTCCTCTCCTCGCGACGTTTCGCCTCACACGTTAGAGGGATCCTCAGGCGTAGTGTGCGTGCATAGTTCCTATTGTCCATTTATATGTGTGGGCGTGATGCATGTGTCCTTTGTTGTGTGAGTCCGCCTCTGAGTCACCCGCGGCTTTACCCGTGCACGTGTGCATTTCACTGCGTTTTAACATCACACGGCGAGTTGTAACATTAGGGAGTACAGGTAGTGCTTCTGCCAGTCATCTGAGCCTGGAAATCGATGACATTTGGGTCTGTTCCGTGACCTATTGCCAGCGCGCCCTCGACACTTCACGTGCCTTCAAGATGCACATGACCTGGCACAGGCCCCGCGGAGACGCTACCACCACTTGGTGGTGAGCGGCGGTTGTTCTTGTAGTCCTAGTTTCACCAACGCCAAGCAGTGTAGTTAGCAGAACGCGCGCTGCTATAATGTACATTTTAAACTCGCGCCAACCTAATTACATACGTGGCTAACCTTGCGGCCGCAAGACGGGACCGCGGCATTACCATACGAGTAGACACGATGAACATGTTCATTTGCAATGTAGTCTTTATGCATACTGAAAACGTAATTATTCATGGGGCATGAGCAAAAATATTGGTACCAGCTAAACGTGCATTTTGCTGTAAAAACCGTTTCCTTTCTCCGCTTGGAAAATAAATGAAGAAATCGGCCTGGGAGGCGATAAGAAACAAGTATTTCACGACAGTGCACAGCGCGAATATGAACGCAGCGTCAGACACTGCGAGTGGATGTGCGGGAGAGAGCGGCGTGCTCACGGCGAGAATGTGGAACGAGCAACCAGAGGCAAGCTGCACCGTACAACGGGTAGGCACGCTGGCGGAGCAGCACGCCGGGGATTAATACGAAGTGAACGTTCACACGAGGCAAGGTGACATCCACAACTGCAGAGAAGGCGTTCGGCGCTCGATCGCAGTTCGTTAAACAGGGAGACACTGCGTCAATTCGGCCAGGATGCTCCGCATCGGGAAACCGCGAAAATGTTTTGACACCTTTATATTCTTGACTATAGATAACAAGGGAGAAGAGGAATCATCGACGCAATTAATCCCAGGTGCTCCGCTTTATTCCCACAGTCCAAAGACATGCAATTGTCTAGGTTAATTGGCCTGTTGGTTAAATTGCCCACAGTGCCCTGCGATGGACTGTTGTCACATTTTGGGGATAATCTTGCTTTGCAGGATGTCCTGTGTTTGTGGGGATAGGTTATGCCGCCCACCCCGCAAGGACTATATGGGTACCGATAACGAACGAGTGAGAGAATTATTAAACCCCGACTGTGTTGGCGTCCCCCACGCGGCGTGTAGCGCGCACACACACACACGCACACCACCGTACCCGCGCGGCCCCGTGCATCATCTCTTGGGGTCGCATCAGTGAAGGCGCGGCCGCTGCTCGCGGAGACGTGGCGTTAAGGTCACCCGCTCGTGCCCCACGCGCCTCGCGGGGGAACTTCCACGGGAGCCGTAAATGTCACGACAATTATAACGGTGCGACGGTGCGGATTCGTGCATCGCCCCCCAGCATCCATCACACCCCGCTAACGGCCGCAGGGCCGCCGCGCGCTGGAGAGAGGGACCGCAGCTTTGAGCGACGTTGAGCGGCGAGCGCGCTGAGCACAGCGGTGCCGTTACACGCAAGGACTTGTGCAAGGACCCGGTGGACAACTGTAAAAAAAGAGCTACATAACTCAACGGTTCCTCCCACCGTTTTGTAATTCGCCGCCGGATTTACAGTGGCGACGTGGCGCCGAGACACTGCCAGGTTACTGTGCCCTGTGTCACGGATGCATACACAACGTGCCATCGCTCCTTTGCCCGCTAGATCTCCTCGTCGTTGTGATAGTCCGTGGGCCAGAGCAAGCATTAGTACCACCTTCTCGGGCAGCACAACTTCAGAAGCACCATTTAATTATGGCTAATCAGAGTGTACGTTCTCCCCGTGTCCGTGTGGGTTTTCGCCGGGTACTCCGGTTTTCTGCCACAGTCTAAACACATGGCACCTAGGTTAACTTGCTTTTACTAAATTGTCCCCAGTGTCCCGCGATCGACTGACGTCCCTTCTTGGGTATAGCCCTGCTTTGCGCCCTGTGTCTGCCAGATAGGCCTCGCCTCTGCACGACCCTGTACAGCATTAAGCGGGAACTCATAACAACGATAGTGAATTATATAATAACCCCACCACATACGTGCTCGTCACGTAATTCATTGTCATTGACCACACATTGGAGCCGCTCCTTTACGCCATCGGGTGACAGCGGAAAGTGAAATATCTCGACCGGACTCACGGACTACAATGCTGAAAGCTGACCTTCAGGATTCTCTCGTGCAGAAAAAAAGAACCACTTTGCTCTCGCGCGTCCTTACACTCAGGGAACCCCACCATTGACCCGGCTCGCATTGACTGTAACGCGTGAGCGAGCTGACGGACTCTGTGCGGAGCTGTCCTTCCCGGCCGTGGTGCTGAAAGTAAGCGGCGCTCGGTCAGAGTCCCAGCGCCTCACTCAAAACGCACACGGGCATAACGCGGAGCGGTAGACAAACGGCAAAGTTCCAGCGTTGAGACGATCGCTCGGCGAGCGGAGTAGCGGGAGGAATGCGGCGCGCGCCGTGGGGGACTCTCGTTAGCATTCGCGCTCGTTGTGCGGCAGCGCCGATCGCGTGGGGTGCCGGGCGGTGTGGTTGTTGCGGGGGGGGGGGCCAGGGGCGGGGGGTCCCTGGCCATGGTTGATGAAGCCGCGGTCTCGGGCCACCTGTCCCGCTATCCCGAGATCTCCGTTATGCAGCTGAACAAGAAAATGGTTGGTGAAGAGCTGCTCGCCGTGCACTGGAGCCACAGCGCCAAGCAGCGCGAGCAGAGTCACCCACGAGCTTTTCGACCGCATCGCGCCTCCGCAGCTCCTACTGTTGCCAGGCGCACTCTACCACTCGCAATCAGTAGCAGCGGCACTATTCCCTAAGCATTCAGTAATAAATCGGTTGTCGACGTCTCGAGCAAAGTGTAGCGCCGCTTTATGAGCGCGCCTGGCGCGGGTCGCCCCTCCCAGTCGGCATGTCTGAGCGGAGGGGAGCGGCGCGCCGAGTATAAATACGAGCGGACGGCGCCGGCTATTGTAACGGCGCTAATGCGGAGCGGATCTCCGCGGCCGATGGGACGGATCATCTGTATAATTCATGAAGGTTTTTGCGCCGCGAGCTGAGGAGGGAGTGCGTCACGGCGCGTCACCGAGCCGCCCTATAAACCCTACTGCGCCGCGTCCCCCCTCCACAAAGCGGACTCGCACGCGCGTAACAGCGCTCCAACTCGACGGCGCACTCTCCCGGGCTTCTGTGTTTGCGATGACCTGTTATTCATTCCTGTGAACTGCCCCCGAGGGCTCAGCACGGCGCCGTAACCATGCGGAGGTGGCCAAGAGCAGCGGTTCCCAACGTGTTGTTTGCGGATCGTTATTTATTGGTCCGTGAAAAAAAATAACACTAATTATTGTAAAAAAATTACAATATCAGAAAACGATAGCCTATTATAAATAGCTGCATTTTAAGAGCCGTTTATTTACAAGCTCGACTCCCATTAGCCGTAGGCTCTATGTGTGCGCTTTGGTCCGCGTAAAGAATGCGGTTGGGATCCGCTGGCCAGAATGGTTTCCGGAGCGTCGCACGGCAAACACGAGGTGTGCAAGGTGGCCCGCATTGGATGAGCTCACGCTTTCGGTTACACTTCGCGCAGGCGTGCGTGGCTCCCGCGAGATTTAAAAGGCATGGGAGGGGAAGGGGGGGGGTCTCTGCGGCTCGCTCAGCTCCGCGAGCTGCGCCGCTAGTAAACCCTGGAGTGGAGCATCTTAACTCGGAATGTCTCATATTGTGTCTAACATTATAGAATCAAGGGGCCGGATTTGCGGTAGGAGTGCGTAAGCACGTGTTTGAATAAAAAAATACTCGCCTAGTTCGTCATTCATTCAGGCTGCCTGATAATAGAGCGACGTTTCTGGAAATGACTATTTTTCCAGAGACAGTAGAGGGATTGACTTAGCTGTATATAATGACATAAATAAGCAGACAGCACACATTTTCTTATCTGTTGCTACACAGAAAAAAATGTACTGTTTATTTTTTCACACATCCCATCAACCGCAAGGGTTTCTGGGAGTGCATCATTTTATCAGCGTTGGTTTAACAAATGCAAACTCCGGTTATGACATTCGAGATATCATCAGTAGTCAGCCTCGCTGGAACCAATGCTGATGAGCTGGAGCGGTTTATAGGCAAGGAGCCTTCCTCTCTGTTAAACGATGTACTAGTAAGATGCATCATTACCACTACTTAATATAAAAGACAAGCGCAGTGTGTGCGTGAAACGCTCTTTGAACGGCTCCAGTGCGAAAACTACTTGGCTCTGATCGTTCTCAAATTGTGGCTGTCACTTTTTTGACAACAACATTTGCTTCCAGATTTTTTTAAACCGAATCTGACTTGGGGAGTGACCAGATGCCACACAAGCTTAATAATAACACGGTCGCTTCGATTTGGACATGATCTTCTTTCGAGTCAGAATTACGATCCTCGAACATGTTCACACAATGTTGCGGATCACTACTTCCTGGTGACCAGCTGGGGATGAATCCTTCATCCAAGCAAGGAACTCGGCTGAACGATGATCAGGTGTTAAGATTGAGGTTTACAATGAAGTACTATAACTCTAACAATTACAAAACTAAATTCTGTGCTCAAAAAGATTAAGCTTTAAAAATTAACAATAATAAACTCATAATCGTTGCACCCCGTAATTTCTGACCGGCAAACACACTTGTTTTTATAATACGTGACTATATAATACGTAATTGTGTATTTCACCGCTATATCTGTATAGATTTATATTATGCTTGACATGATGGACTGGCGTCCCATCATAGGTTTGACCTATTCAGAACGACGCTGTAGAGGAGGAAGTGGATACTGGTAATGAAGCAATGGTTGACGCCCCTCGGTAAAATGCGCCGACGATCAACGGACCGCATCATACAAACGTGTGCTAAAGCAACGCTGATCCCTACAGTCCCTTTAAACCTGTGTGACAACTGAAATTAATCCGAGCTCCAAGTTCACCTGACTGGTTGACCACTGATGTGGTTAGCATTTACACGCGAAAGCAAATCGTAACGCCCATAGGAGAGACTAGGTCTCTCATTTAATAGACTTGCATCGACCTCAGCAGCACGCCTGCATCCACGAGTATTGACTGTTTCTTATTACTAACAACTAAAGCAGGTTACATTCACACAGCATTTCCATGGCCAATGCCTCTCTATGCGACTCACAGGGCGACACAATGGCACTGCCCTGACAATACATTTTAATGTATTAAAATTAATTGTTTAACAGCAAAAAATGTTATGGACATATGGGTTAACCCATTCGTAAAGCCCTTAAGAGCTGTTCTTTCGGGATTGCCGTGTCGAGCGTTTCCCCTCTCTCCTAAGCGACGTTATGCATCCCAAACTGCAGACACGTCGCCTCAATACAGTCCTTAAAGGCAGTCCGGTGCTCCAATGGAGCACTACAGTGATGCCACTCCACCCCGTTTTTACCCGCTATTACTTAACTTACATTGGGGGATGTGTGTAATGGTTAAAATCTTTGAGCACAAAATTAAAGCATTTCCGATAAAGCTGGAGAGCTGAAATTTTGCACGCAGGCATAACTCGGATGGCAATGCAATCTAGTGAAAAGTTTGAAGACCGGTGACAAGCCTGAGCGCGTGGCCAAACACTGACCGTATAACACTACAATAGTACTATGGGTACTTTTTGCCAGGTGTTAAGATCTTAACACCTGGCAAAAACACGTATTTATGACTAAAGTAATTGCAATGTAAATCTCACTCTATTATCAGTCAATCGCAAGTCACATATTTCCAGTATTTGGCCACCCGCTTTTAGTCTGTATCCCTAGATAGATTGATTGTGTTAAAAAAAATATTTTCTACTTTGAGTGTGGTAAAAGCGGGTCATTTAAATGTTTAAGTTTTATCATATTTTATTATCAGTGACCCCACTATTGGTGGTGAGCTTTGTTCGATTAAGACAAACGATGAACAAAAAGGACAAAGATCCCCCACATAGCCTTAACAGGGTGTAGGGTCCAGTGCTGTTAGCGAGTAACATCTATGAAGGCCAGCACGGTAGACTAAGCGGTGGGTGGCCAGCATCACATCATGCCGCCTTTGTCTCTATCGCATCAGGTACTCTTTCGCGGATGAAGCGACGTAAGGAAGTTTCAGGATCGGTTCAGAAAATCGACTTGGTTCGCCGGGTTCACAGCGCAGCGCGCTAACCATAAGGGCCGCCGCCTCTTGTCGCTCACATGATGATATTATTTCCACCGCAATAGCAGCGCGCGGCTTCGGGGCCCGTGCCACCCTGTTCATGGCTCAGCCGATAGCCCTTGGCTCATGTGACGCGTCGCTCGGAGCAGCAGCACGGCCCGGAGAAGCTGAGCAGCTGGCTGAGAGGCGAGCAGAAGCTCCAAGCGATACGATCTGCGAGACAGGCGGGACACGGGGGCCGGCAGAGGCGCGGGGAGGTAGGGAGGATGGGG
>JAZEWT010000004.1:10287296-10299581 GCA_036362905.1 Mordacia mordax
TGGGAGTAGGGAGAGGAGGTGCAGGGGGGAAGGTGGAGGATGGGTGTGGAGACTGGGGAGGGTGTGGGGGGGATGTGGAGGAGGTGGGGGAGGGGAAATAGTACTGCCGGTGGCTGCAGTTGGTGCCGGTGTGTGGCGCTGCGCTAGGTAAAGTCCAGGCTAAGCTCGGGCCCGGCAGGAGCTATTGTCAGGATTCCAGCACGCAGTGGACCCTCTCGTGCCAAGTAATGCTTATTCAACAGAGACCGCTCCAATGCCATCACAAGCTAATGATGAAATGAAATGGACACGCGTGTGCGCGTGGATGCGACCACACAGCCAAAGACCCCCTTATAGCCTTAACAGACCTAAGAGTCAAGTGCTGTTAGCGATCGCCTACGAAGGCCAGCACGGCGCACGAGAGGGGGGGGGTCTCCCTAATGACGATGCTTACGCACCGCACCAAGTACTCATTTAATGTTGAGTTGACCTAAACAAGGCACAGGATCGGGTACATAAAACCGTCACTGGTGTTCCTGGCCGTGAGGGGTAATGAACTCGGGTCGCTGGATTCCTAGCGCAAAGGCTCTGACCGCTACACTACCGCGCCCACAAACCCGCGCATTGCACAACCGGGCTTAAATACCCGCCCCGCTCCAGCGCGGAACGCCTCGCTCCAGCACGCGTTTTACTGACAGCCCCAGAGCCGTGCCACTGGGATCCGACCAGGCTCCATCTCCCCGTATTTGCATCAGTGAGGAGCGATTTTGCAGCGCTTCTGATGACCATACTTCACCGCACTGGGGCAGTGCGGGTCGGTGAAGGCGTCGAGCACAGACATAAGAGCATAGAAGCGCAGTACAACCACGGCTCGTGCTCCTGCCGCCCGTTGCTGCCCGCAGCACAGCCCGGCAGCCCGTGACACGGCGTTATTCTTAGACGCGGCGGTGTCCACTCACTCCGCGTTATTTACGCGTGTGCACTACGATACGAGCCCGGCCACCAAAGTTCGAGTCCCATTCACGGCCAATAACCAGTGACGGTTATTTCAACCGGTTCTGGGCATCCCCTAGGTCGACTCAGCCTCAAATGGGTTCCTGATGCGCTACGTAAACATCGCCACTCGGGAGACAAAGCCGGCCGGGCGTGGTGCTGACCACCACCCCCCTCATGTGCCGTGCTGGTCTTCATAGGTGTTACGAACAGCACTTGGCCTACAGTGCTTCGAGGCTATACAGGGGTTATTACTTTGTTCTGACATTGGCTCCGCGCGGGGCTAGAGATGGGCCCGTGAGTGACGCGTATCGACAATCTATTTCTTGCCTTTGCGAATTTATAGTCCCCTTGAATGATTTTCAATTCATGACCGTTTCATGCAAGTGCCTTACAATCTGCCGCGCGATACGCGCGCACAAGCACGATCGAAACCCCATATTGGCTGGACGACACCCAACTGGGTTCACAACTCAGCTGGGGATGTCTGCGGCTGAGCCCCGGAAAATATATTTCTCCACGCCCCACCATTGTCGGGGGAGGCAGGTTTTCATAAAATCTTCAATGAATGATGAATGAAGACACAAGCATGAACGTTAACGATGCCGGCCACAATAAAGATCATCGATGCATCACCGACAATTAAATCGGAAACGATGCCGTGGACAACCGATGTCGATTTTAATCGATGCATCACGAGTCTCGCTTTGCAGCAAAGCCATTGCGTAGGTCGCCAGCTCTGAACTCTGCAACGTAGCCGCTCAGTAGACAGGGCATCTACCGTGGGGGGGCGGAGGTCGGGTTGGCGCCGGGGGATGGAGGTCGGGTTGGGGCCGGGGGGTGGAGGTCGGGTTGGGGCAGGGGGGGAGCAGATCAATGCCAGGCAGCTTTTTTCCATCACAACAGGGGGGCGTCGATACCTGGCTCGGGTATAACTACACAAGGGGCTGTCACATAGCGACAGCATGGGCTACAACGCTGCTCCTTCAGTGCCCCTGTATATTACACGTTTGCTCGGCTCATGTCTGCCGAGTAAACACAGCTCGCGCGGATCCGTGCTCGAGGGAGGAGCACGGACGTTATTGCATGTTTGCGTTCGCTGGCAAGGCGTGAAATTGTCTGACTCATTCCGAGGTAACGCGGTGTATATTCACATCCGTGTGCATGGGCACTGCTTCTGTTCCTTTACGGGCGACCCGCTCACCCGCAAACCCCGTAGCGGACCTGCCCCACGCCTCCTCACAGCGGCCGCGGGGCAAGGGTCACCTCCACCGAGAGAGGCAGGCACGCCACGGGCAGACTTAGAACGCAGCCAGTCGGTGACACTTAGGCGCCATAAACGGCTGCATATTCGTGCATCTCGAGTGCTGCTCGCGTGACATTTTACAAGGCGTTAATGGCAAAGCACTACGCTGCAAACACAGTTCTATTTGGCTCTAACAAGCAGTGGGCGTTTCTCACGGGGCAAGAGGTTAAAATCATCAAGCGCAGTCGAGATGCTCTCTCGGATTTAAAACCAACACAGTGGGGCCTTATCTCGGTGGAGTGCGAGAGCAGCCTTCGAAACAGGGGTGAAAGGTCACGCGATGCCGTCGTCACCGGTAAAGCGATCGCCACACGCTCCACGCTGTGCGTGCTTGGCGACGGTGTAAGAAGTAAAAAATAAAATCAATACTACACCCGGCCGGATTCAGATTTCTTCCGAGTTAGTGGCGGACTGCCTCATCGTCGTGTCGCGAGGCAACGTGTCCGTTCGGAACGGCACCCAGTGAGTAGTGCACCACTATGTTAGTGAACTGTCCACGGAAGAGATATCACAGAACTGCTGCCGAGGCGCCTTTAAATGACCTCGTATCCATGTCCTTTCTCACGCGGCCTGCTTTCCGGCTCGCTGCCGATCAATGGGAGAAATAAATCCAACGTAGTTTAATCTCAGAGGTGGCATTTCGCCAAAGTGAAGGAAATAACTTCATGTGATGAGGCTATTTTGTGTGTAGTCATTCGTGTCTGGCCGAGTTCTTCATTTGCAGCACTCGAACAACAATCCTTCAAGTGCTATTTTAAAGCATAGGCTGGAAGGAGCCGTTGAGCTATGTTGCTCTTTTGAACAGTTGTCCATCCGGACAGGATGAGGAAGTTGCAACACCTCAGGGCAGTATTGGGCAAGTTCAGTTTAGAATTAGTATTCGCTTAAGCCTATAAAGTGTCGCGGGGGGCCGGAGCTTATCCCGGCAAACAAAGGGTGCAAGGCGGGGCTATACCCAGGATGTGACTCCAGTACATTGCAAGACACATTTTTTGGGGCAATTTACTCAGCAGCACAATTAATCTAGGCAGCAGCGGGTCTTTGGATGGTGGGAGGAACCCGAAGTACCTGGCGAAATTCTGCGCTGACATGGGAAGAACACACAAACTCCACATAGAAAGGTACCCGAGCTGGGAATCGAACCTGGTGCTTGTTGTGAGGCAGCTGCGCCACTCACTGTGCCACCGCACCTCCCAACGGATGAGGGTGGTCTGCCGGGAAACATTGATGGACAACGGCATTGTATAGTTGGCATGGACAGTCTTAGTGATTCTGGAGCCGTTGACAAAATTCAATGTTAAACCCCTTCCCCCCCTCCAACCCATTAAGTCACTCAGCAAGCGGCCATTCGCTGGGATGCCCCGTGGTTACGATCACTGGTTGCATGGACTCTGGTGCAGGGAATTAAATGGAGTTTCTTGCACAATGTCCATCCTCCTATCTGAAGCCTGATGCTTCAGCCTCTGGTTTGTGGACTTCGGTGCCGTTGCACCGCCTGCACACTCGGTAGCTATGCCACTAACAGTGGGGGCTGAGTGGGATGAGTGCAGCAGAGGAGGCAGAACCGGAAGGCTCCACACACCACGGACACCGCTCCACAGCACACACACGCACACACACAGCGGCTCGCAGGCAAACATAAACAACGCCATTTCCACAACGTTGCACCGGTGGAACGGATTTGCCTGCACCGAAATCGTTTAACACGGAATGTGTGAGCAACAGTTACATGTCTACAAACACACGGGGCTGAGCGAATCTCAGCGGGTAGTCCGCTCACCGCAGGAGCGGTGTGACCGAGGTCAAATGAAACCATTTAACTACAGTAACACGACGAGGAGTAGAAGGGCTGGAGCCTCAACACGTGTCTCGGTGGAGGTTGAACGTCACACGAGCTGGTCTGCCGTGGGCACGCACTCCCTGCTCCGGATGTTGATAATCACCTGAATCTGCCCACCGGTGTCCCCAACCACAGCACTCTTCGTTTCCTTCCACTTAAAGTCCCCGCGGCGGCCGGGCCCGGCGCACGTCACTGGCGGAACCGACTCGGCCCGACCCGTCGGAGTCACTATGGCGGCGGCCGTGTCATCGCGGGAGACTCCGGCGGCGCCATGGGGGCCGGCGGCGTCCTCCTCGTCATCGTCCACGTCATGGTGGTGGCGCCGGTTGGCAGCCGCGTGGGGGCCGCTCGCGCCAACGCTGCCAATGCCACCGTGCGGCCGTGGCGCCGACGGCTTGGAGCGTCCTCGCCAAGAGCCCGCGGGCGGCTCCTCTCCTCCCGCATCGGCGTCCATCGCGCATTTCCCTGGACAACATAACAGTAGGAGTCGTCGTTACGCGGCCGACGACGCTTCTGATGCGGGAGAGAAAATGTCGCCAAGGAGGAGGAGGAGGAGGAGCGCTCGACATGGTTAGACCAAAAGGCGATTCTCGGCGATAATAATAAAAATACAATTTGTAATGCGCCGCGCAAATTCCATGCCCGGTCGTGGACGAGACGTGGATACAGAGGCGTAGTGAGGAAACTGCGGAGAGTTAACCAGACGATCAGCCGGCGCCAACATATGTCAGACACTGTATCCCGTATATCATGATTTTATGGGTGAAGTTAGTAATGCGGTTTTTTTCAGTTATGGGAGGAAAGAAGAGGGAGTGCAAACTCCGACCAGAAAGGCGCCCAGGGCAGGGTTTCCTTCTTGTGGATGTTACCGCTGCGCCACCGTGCCGCCCTGTCATGTGTTGCCCGTGTAGGCCACCGATGCGAAGCCAGGGGTGCTCGATGGGTTTTGAGAGCAAGGGCGGTGCTCCCAAAACGGGCAGAATCACCGCACTATTGCACAATGTCTTTACCGTTAACCTGGAAACTCCCCGCAACCCGGGTCTCCACCGTTGCAATAAGTTATCATGAGGTTACAATAATAAACACGTGTGGGGTAACCCCCTGATATCCAGGCACGCGTTTTACGATGAGGGTGTTGGCAGCGCAAGGAGCGGTGGCACAGTGATTGGCGCGCTGTACAACCCACTGGACAGTTAGTTTTTTTTATTCAAAACTAATGCGACCAGCGCAACAAAGCATGGATTTGGACAATATTACTGAGAAGACATTTCAGTAAGAAAATAAATATTAAATGTTACAGCGCTTTATTACTCCCCTCCCCCCGCACAATACAGGAGTCACAGGCAGCTCATGCATATTTAACACACATTTGCATGGAGCAACATAACTGTGCTTACTTTGTAATCAAAACATCACTGCCTAACCGACACATCAATATAGTTAACACAATGAATCCTGTTCTTGCTTTCGTTTGGAGCTCTATCTCATTAACGCTTGACTATCAGGAAAAAATTGCTATAGTTGTTTTCATTAACGCTTAATTACCCAGTTATTTATTTATCACCATTCTAATTACTTTCGTCACGCTTATAAATGAGACTATATTCGGCTCTTTAGTTCCCACGTGGTTAAATAACATAAACGTGAAACCATGACAACAGTAAGTTACTCTCACCGTCATCTTAACACAACAGCCTTACAATTATTTTCAGTAGACAGTGGAGATACTTGACTCCGGGCGGAGCGTTGGCGCTGTGAGTTGCGCTGCCGCCGCACACCGAAAATCCCAGGTTCGATTCTTGGCTCGGGTGCCGCCTATCTGTATGGAGTTTGAATGTTCTCCCCGTATCCGCGTGGGTTTTCTTCCGGTACTCTGGTTTCCTACCACAGTCCAAAGACAAGCTGCGGAGGTTCATTATTGTGGACAACTGTTAAACTACAAAGCTTAACGGTTCCTTCCAGGTTAGATACAAACTGACTGACTGCAAAAATACAACGAACATACAGCGACTCTGGAAAAACGATAATCAACATCACAGGGGTACATGAGGGGATAAGACGACCGTTCTAACATCACAAGCGCACACTCCGTGCACTGCAGAGATATAACACCACACGTTTCAACTAAACCATTCGGAAGCCTGACGATGCCTTCAACGAGGCAGCCGAAACAATGCGAAGTTTAGAAAACGGGAACACTCGACACGGCTATCGCGAAAAAGAATAGCTATGGAAAGCAATTCTCCCAACAACGTGGTCTCGAAAGCAAACACATAGTCGGCGGCGAGCGTTGTTCACAACGGACGAACGGGGTCATCACGCAGCCACGTGGAGGAGTGTTCGCCACGCGGCGCCAGCGCGGCGTGGGGAGGAATCGCGTGGACTTTGAGACACGGACTTTTTCACTCAGCGCCTTCCGGGCGCAGCGGGCGCCTTGTCCACGAGTGAGCGAGCGATCGCATAGCGGAGTGTGCCCGCTCCAGAAAACCTCGGCATTCTCTCGCGCCGCGCTTCCTAACGAAACCCATTTCCACGGACACGATCATATCGCCGCACCGCTTACAGGAATTTGCGAGCGGGGGGAAGAAGGCGCTGCGCTAACCGCTTATCAGCCACGCCGCGTGCCAATCAACACGGCCTCCGCGTCAGCGGGGACCCTCTGGGACGCAGATAATGATGCGAGTGGGCGGCGGTGCGAATTTATCGCTCATGGGCCGGGATGTTCTATTAGACGACACTTCTTGACAATTGCTGATTACAAGATGAGGGTGGGACAACATCAATTTCTGTGTTAACTCCACCAACACCGAGTCTTTGACTTGCACCACAATTTCATTGTTGCGCAGAAACAATATTGCGAAATCCGCGACGGAGCGAGCATCAAAACATGTTTATTAAAACATGTTATTGCTGTTGATTTACCGTTCATATGCATCGTTGTTGTTGCTGACGTGCCGTTCTCTCCACTGCTCTGTGCAGCGCTTTGTAACCCTCGGGTGAAAAGCCCTACAGAAGTGCAATTATTATTATTATTGTCTCAAGCCGTGCTACTGTGACGGAGGAGCCTTTTCTCCTCCACAGTGTGGGAAGAGCTGTCCCTGGGTTGTTCTCGCACAGTTCGGCGGCTACCTGATTGATCCCACCAGTAGCATATGCTTGTCTCAAAGATTAAACCATGCATGCTCCCCACTCGGGTGCCTTGCTGTGTGGAATTTGCGAGGTTTCTCCACCCCCCCTCCCTGTGTGAATTTTGCCTGATACTCTGGTTTCCTCCCATGCGTCCAAAGACACGTTGCTGCCGAGATTAATTCGCCTGCTTAGTAAATTGCCCCAACAAAGTGTCCTTGCAATGTACTGCTGTCACATCCTAGGCATAGCCCCGCCTTTCGCCCTCTGTCGGGAAATGTTCCGGCCGACCATGACCCTGTACAAGATTAAGCGGGTATTTATAATGACAATGTGAAAGTTCATGAAAACAAACAAATGTTGAACATGTAAAACGTATTTGTTGAATGAGGTCTCCGGGTGACCTTGTACAACCCACCGCAAGAGGTTCATAGACTCCACCATCCACCAACGACTGCACAACAACCAACTGACATCGCACGTGATTCGGTTAAAATATAACAATAATAATAAATTACAATCTATAACGCACAGGTTAAGTTTAATGTCGAAGGGATTTGTTTAAAGGTGCGAGGAAACCGCATGGGGGCAGCCAGCCACATGGTCAGCCGGCACCAACCCATCAGATGCTGTGATTAATATATTATGGTGGCAAAGGCAAACTAATGGTTAGCTCTGGGAGGAAACTGGAGAAACCAGAGGAAACTCACACACAACAGGGGGACACCACACAAACTCCACATCCAATGGCACCCGAGGCAGGAATCGAACCGCCTCGGGCAGGTCCTTCTTTCTCCGAGTTGCAGATGTTACCGCTGCACAGACACCCTGCCGCCCAATTCACTGGCTTGACCGCTATGCAGCAATCTCTGGGATGAGTGCGTGGAAGATTGCATTCCTTTGGGTAATAAGGTAAAATGACCACTCGTGGGATATTTCAAAAAAATGAAATATTGTGGAAAACATCTTCCACTGGCCGTGATCTGATGCACACTTTGTGCGATTTCCTAATGGGTTGTTTATCCCATGACGTAGTGCTGATAGTACACTTGGAATAAAATAATGGGATTTATTTTTTTAAAGTACTTAAACTAATTTAATTCCATTTTGAAATGCTTTTAAGAGGACTCAGAGCCGCTGGGTAGACACGGTGGCTTTGAGCGTTGCCAACGCGAAGAAAGCCCATTCAGCGACGTGCGCACAGACGACGTCATCGCCGCTGTGAAATTATTGATAAATGGCACCGGTGTTCAGCCGAGCGCCGTGCGCCAGCCATTCACCCAGCCGAATCTCACGACACGAAGTCTAATTAAGTAGTGTTATGATGGTGCTTGGCCAGCCTGCGTAAACCAATGAAGTACGGATGCACTCATGGGAAAATATTTACGATAAAAGACGTTTTGACGTTATTATTACAACATCCAGTGAGCTTGCCAGCTCTGTATGTGGGATTCCTGCGATACAACAAATCTTTCTAACTGAAAAGACAGATCGAGCAAATTACATGTAGTAATATCTATCAAGGTACGGGCTATTGCATATCATTGTTATTATCATTGGCATGTAATGTTAATTGTGTTTAACGAGCGGTAACGAAGAAGGGGTTGGGGGGAAAGCCGGGGCGCTCCGTCACCGACGGACAGAGCGTTTCGTCTCCAATGATTGGAGCGTTCCGTCTCCAATGATTGGAGCGTTCCGTCTCTAATGATTGGAGCGTTCCGTCTCTAATGATTGGAGCGTTCCGTCTCTAATGATTGGAGCGTTCCGTCTCTAATGATTGGAGCGTTCCGTCTCCGATAACTGAAGAGTTCCGTCTCTAATGATTGGAGCGTTCCGTCTCCGATGACTGGAGCGTTCTGTCTCTGATGGTCGGAGCGTTCCTCCACTAAAAGTAGAAGCAAACAACTATGCCGCCATGCAACAAGGAAACCTGCATTCGGTCAATTGTTATGTGGGTGTCTGTAGAACTCCCCCTATCTGCAATCCCATTATCCGCTACTCTTGTTATGTATTCATTAATTATCAACACCCACTTAATCCTGCAGAGGGTCGGGGGGGGAAGCGGAGCCAGTAGACAGTAGGTTACAGCCTTTAGTCGATCGACTACTGGGTGAACGCTTCCAAGTGCTATGTCGGATGTAGGTCACTCCGGTTTGCTCCCACAGTCCAAAAGCATGCTCCTGGATAGGTTGATTGGCTCGCAGACTAAAATTGTCCCGCAATGCCCGGCGATGGACTGGCGTCCCGTCGTCGGGTGTATTCCTGCCTTACGCCCTGTGTTTCCGGGATAGGCTCCGGCTCACCGTGACCCTATATAGGATTAAGCGGTTTCAGATAATGAGATGAGATGAGTCCAAAGACACGCTGCTGCCGAGGTTACTTGGCCTACTGAGTAAATTTACCACAGTGCCCTGCAATGTACTGGCGTCACATCTTGGGTATTACCCCACCTTTGCACCCTTTGTCGGCTGGGATAGGCTCCGGCCCCCCGCGACACCATACAGGCATAAGCGGATCTAGAAATACAATTATTATTATTATTATTAACCATACTTCACCACGCTGATCAGTGGAGGCTGAGGAAGGATTGGCCCAAGGGCTGTTCGGATATCGCTTACCAGCGATGTTGACCTGTGGCTGTCAATTAAACTCGAGTCGCCAGATGCAAAGCCTCGAGAAAAAAATCACTCTTTAACCATCTTCACATAAAAAAATACATGCCTTCAACTTCGAGATACAGCTTTTGTTAAGATTACGATAGATGTGGTATCTTTTAAAGCTACGTCATTAAAAGCAAGTTCGGGATGGTAAATTGTAAGGACAGAGCTCATGAGTTAATCTCAATTCAGTATGAGTACCCGCTTAATCCTATACAGGGTCAAGGGGGACCAAAAGCTATCCTGGCAGACACAGGCCACCAGGAGGAACTATACCCAGGATGTGATGGCAATACATCGCTGGGCACTTTTTGGGACAATTTATCCAGCTGGACAATTAACCTGAGCAGCAGTGTGTCTTTTCACGGTGGGAGGAAACCGGAGTACCCGGCGAAAGCCCACATGGACACGGGGAGAGAGCAAGAAATCGCAAACTCTACACAAAAAGGCACCCGAGCCAGGAACCGAACCGGGGACCTTCTTGCTGTGAGGCAGTAGCGCTACTACGGCGCTACTGCGCCACCCTATCTCGTATATTAAATTGAACAATTCAAGAATGCACAGCATTTGTTCAACATCGAATATAGTCGTTTGAAGAGAGGACGACTCGGAGGAGGCACGAGGAGAGCGGAGAGACGACGGGGGAATGCGGATATGTGCTTAACGAACGATCCCCAGTCATTACGTCCCATGTATTGTGACTGTATTGTGACTGTATTATGACTGTATTAGCCAATTAATGCCAGACTATGAGTACTGTATATGACGATTTTATCAGCCAAGTAATTGATGAGAGCATTTTATATTTGAGGGAGGAAACCATACGACCCAGAGAGAACCCATGCAGAACAGGGGGAGAACACACAAACTCCGCACAGTAAGGCGCCTGGCGCAGGAGTCGAAATTCCTCGGGCAGCGGGCAGGACCTTCTTAGCGTACGGCGCGGACGTTGCCGCTGCACAGCCACCCTGCTCGAATGAACCGGACAATGTCCACCATCCCAGAATCCAGACGTTTTTTTTAACTCTCTCTCTTCAAGCAGTGCCTGATCGTTGACTCAGTGTGGCCTCCATATGAGATCAGTCAGCTTGTATTTAAACTGGAAGGAACCGTTAAGCCATGTATCTATTTATCACAGTTGTCTAGCTGGGAGGTGTAAGCGAGTTAGTAGATCGCTTGGGCTACAGCCGGAACGGGACGTCAGTCCATCACAAGGGACCGGAGGTAACGTAGTCATCAGGTTGATTAACCCAGACAGCAGCAACAATGTCTTTGGACTGAGTACCGGGAGAAAACCCAGAGGGACACGGGCAGAACTGCATGCAGACACGCGGAATCCGGGAAGAGTATCCGGGATGCGTTTCAGAGACAGCATTGGGGACGGGAGTCACGGCCAAGCCGTGCTTTAACCGCGGTGGCGTTAACCGGGATGTGTGATCAGTGAAATGACTCCGGCCTGGGCAGCTGAGTCACCGCTTTGTGTTGGGGAGATGTAGGAGCGAGCGCGGTGTGGGTGGATGGCCAGTGAGGAAGGTGTGGGTGGTGCGGGAGGTGGGACCTCTGAAAGTCGTACGGGGCTGGAGGCAAATTAATCAGAGAGCGATCGGCACGCGTCATTTTGAAACAAAAAAAATATATAGGAGGGTGTAAAATAAATACATGACACGATTCCACTGGCAGCATTTGTAAAATGTTAGGTGTGTGTTGATTAATGAAGTAGAAAAATGACAGAGCAGACATTGGTGTATGTTTCCATGGCTCGAAATGTGAGGATTATGCAGCTACTGGGATAGCTGCGTTCCTCCTATATGCCTCCATTGGGATAGCTGCGTTCCTCCAATATGTCTCTACTGGGATAGCTGCGTTCCTCCTATATGTCTCTATTGGGATAGCTGCGTTCCTCCCATATTCCTCGACTCGAATAGCTGCGTTCCTCCTATACTACTCTACTGGGATAGCTGCATTCCCCCTATATGTCTCTACTGGGATAGCTGCATTCCTTATATACTCCTCTACTGGGATAGCTGCATTCCTTCTATACGCCTCTGCTGGGATAGCTGCGTTCCTCCTATACTACTCTACTGGGATAGCTGCGTTCCTCCTATACTCCTCCACTGGGATAGCTTCATTCCTCCTATACTCCTCTACTGGGAGAGCTTCATTCCTCCTATACTCCTCCACTGGGATAGCTGCGTTTCTTGCATCTGCTTCTCGAGAAGGATAGCCGTGGCGAGCGTTAGAAACGCTCGATAGAGCGACTCGTAAGAGCAATTTTCACGCAGACACCAAGCTGACATTAATAATATAATAAACACAATTCATAACGTGCACGCTCATTCTGTTCCATTCGAAGAAAAAACTTGTCAGAGGAACAACGAAACTTG
>JAZEWT010000004.1:10299612-10309647 GCA_036362905.1 Mordacia mordax
GGGGGGGGTGAGTCAAGCCCTTGCCAGCACTGCCTCTTATATATTATGTTATCGGCCAAATAATCAATTCAATGTTATTTAGCAGTGGAAAGAAATCGGAGTACCCGGAGGAAACCCACGCACAGCAAGGGGATAACACATAAACGCAATAGAGAAAGGTGCCTGAGACGGGCATCGAATCGCGTCCGGCAAAATCTTCTTCCGATGCAGCGCAGATGCTACCAGTGCACAGACACGCTGTGGCCCATTCACATGCAAAGTCACCGTCTACGCTCTTGAAGGCGATAGAGTCCGCTCAAAATCACTTCGAACTGGAATTTAATCATTAGAAACACTTGAGAAAAAAAATCCCACTATATTCCAAATGTACGTTACAGCATGGAATAAGCAACCCAGTAGGAAATCGCACAAAGCATGCATCAAATCACAGCCAGTGGTCGATATATTTTTTTTCACATCATTCAAAAAATCATACGACTGGTCATTTTAGCTTCTTAACCAAAAGGGAAGCAATCTTCCACGCATTCATCCCAGAGATTGCTACATAGCGGTCAATCCAACACATTAGGTGGAAGGCAGTGCTAACATCTGCACCTCGGAGAGACATGGTTCTCTCCGAGGTGATTTGATTCTCCTGTTCTGCGTGTTTCCTCCAAGTTCTCTGGTTAACTCTCGCAACTAAAAACACTAATTACTTAATTGGTCGATACAATCATTATAGGACGTCCTGTCTGGTGGGTTGGCGGCGGTTAACCGCGTTGCTTGCCTCGCACCCCGCCTCTTTGCAGCTTCCTGTAGTGCCATGGGACCTCTGAGTGAATGACGCTACTCTATAATTATAATATTATTGTTTGAGAAGAGAGCTCTCGCTCGCTGCCAGAATGCTACGATACCATCACACGTAGACGTGGCACGTACGTCCACAGGGATGCTAGCCGGCATGTTTTTGTTTCGGAACTCCACAGTGGCCGTATCATTATTTTTTGCGTTTAGAAAAGCTCTGACCACATCTACAGCCTTCAAACACAGCGGGCATACTTGAGACAGCGGCACAGCTAATGCGGGCAGCCTTTATTCGTTCCGGTCGTCAACTGTTGATCTTGAGAAACAGACTGGTCAGCAAGCGATCGCCGTAAATAACGCAGCGACGCGTGTTTCTCGAGACCCACCTGGATAGGATTGCGGGCCGCTCCTGTTTACGGCCCCCGCGGTAGCTCGCAGGGCTACGGGGAGGTGCAGCCACACGCTGGGCGGCCTCTGCAAAGCACAATGTGGGGCATGGCAGGAAGCGTCTTGCATTCATCTCGGTGGCGAGCCACACACGCGGGCATCCCCCCCCCGGCCCCCCAGGGAGCGGCCCCTTGGCCAGAATCTCCAGCGCTGGGTGATTGGGGCCCCCGATGCCTCCGATGAGCGACAATCATTGCGCCACCGCCGCCACGATTTAATATCGTGCTGCTGCCACCCAGGAGGGCAGGTCAGCACGAGAACAGCCGCATCATTAGTTTTACATTTAAAACACAAGAAAAAACGATTTGTTTTCTTGCTTTATACATTCGTAAAAACAAAATAAATCAGACATTAACCATTCATCATTATTATTACCAGTACACGCTTAATCCTGTAAGGGTCGCGTGGGGCTGGAGACTATCGCGGCAGACAGAGAATGGAAGGCGAGAAATACCCAGGATATGACGCCAGTACATAGAAGGACACTAGGGGCAACTTACTCAACAGGCCAATTAACCTAGGCATCAGCATGTCTTTAGACGGTCAGAAGAAACCGGAGTACCCGACTAAAACCAACGCAGACATGGGGAAAACGCACAAACTCCACACAGAAAAGCACCCGAACCGGAAATCGAACCCAAAGCCTTCTTACTGTTAGGCAATAGCGTGCCACCGTGCCGCCCTCAACCATACAGCAAATTGCCAATTAAAGACTGTTGAAAGATTAATTGCACTCCAGGTCAATTGCCGCTCTAACAATGACTCTGCTCTCCACCGTCTGCAGGAGTGGCTGTGCAGACACTCGATCCTCTAAGCCACTGGCCGCTAAAACTCCGAGCACTGAGCAGATGAGAATATCTGTCATCGCAATGCCCCTTATTAAACTTTCATTTGTGCCGTTGGTACAATCGGTCTCTGAATGCCTCCCAGCCTCGCTGATCAACGTCATCTTCGTAAGGAGTCTATTGCGCTACATTATGTTCAGCTCGCAATTGTACTCACGCCAGATGTACGATTCGCATAATCGTGAAACTCACACACAAAACCCGCCGACTCGTAAAAACGTCATTGTGAAAGTGGGCAGTGAATTAAATCTATTGCAGCTGAGTTTACGGAGTCTACGCGAAAGTCGATGGATGCTTTTGTAAATGAAACGACATCAATGCGCAAGAAAACTGTTGTATAAACACACAAAAATAAGTCGTAGCTTGCAGTATATGAACCCTGTTTAGTACCGACTCGCAGGCAAACGAATGTGAGCGGTGAAGCGTAGTGAGGAATTACCAAGTGGAAAGCAGTGCTTAAAATTACAATGTGAATCGTGAATGAGGAGATGCGCACATCGTTCTGTTGTACATGGATTAGGCTCTACTGTTGTTTCCGTAGCTTCTGGTTCTTCCTGAATCCACCCTCCACTGTCCCCGAACGTGGAACAACAGCCCCACGGGGTAAGGGCCGGGCAGGTGGACACTTAAACACTCACGCGCCCCACCATCGTTCAATGATGAGCCACTGAAACGTTGGATTCCATTTAGATTCACCAACTCACGGCGGTGTCATCACCAGTGGGAAGAGGCTTAAAGGCCACCAGGGAGCAGAGTTAACAGGCACTCACTCACTCACACTCACTCACTAAGGAGCAGAGTTAATGGGTACGAGTCACCAATATGGGGCACAGTTTCTACTTGTCCACGAATATATGTATCAATGTACCATATACCTCAAAGGCGCAAGTTGCAGGCAGTACTGTTCCCGTCTAGTTCGGAAATTGTATAACTCCACTACAATGTACTGTTTTCCATTACAAAACTTTGTGTTTAATAATGGTAACACATGAGAATTGCTGTTAAGAGCTGCTCTTTCGGGATGGCCGTGTCTAGCGTTTCTCCTCTCTCCCGTGGAGGATGATGATGCCCCCACGTGGGAGATAGAACGTTGTGAAGGAGTTATAGACGAAGATATCCCAAAGGAGCAGCTCTTCAACAGCAATTGTCAAAACATTCAGCCGTGAAAACTCAGTGCAATGGTGATACAGGTAACCTGGTATCTGAACTGCTGCAAAGTGTTCGGGAGAAATCATGCCCACATGGCCTTGCAGGGAGGCTTCACAAATACTGTTTATGGTACGAAGGCTGCTGCCACACACTTCTCCACGGAGATATACAAACCCTCATTCGTGGCAGACTGACACCGGCGACGACTGGGAAATTAAAATTCTAAAAGTCAGCAGGCGGTGCCAGAGAGTAGAATTGGCACATTGAGGATATGCCCGTGATGTCAAGAAGGTGCTAAATTGATTGTGCAAAGCAGTGTGGATTTTGTGCAATAGCTCCTGGTCCTCAGATGAAATTGCGGTCTCGGCTGGGAGCAAGGATCGCAGTCACCCTCCTCCTCCTCCTCTCTCAGACGCTGTCACTCTCTCCCCCAGCCAGCGTGATGAGCACCACCAGCCAGCAGCACCCACAGCCTGTGGCATCCTCCAGTCACCCACCACCGCCCATCACTTCCGTTCTATACACAACTGCTCGGAGCGCTCGTGGCGGACGATCTTTCTGCAACAGCGTCACTGGCTCCACACCGCGTGAAGGTGGCAGTGGTTGTCTTGTGAACGAAGCTGCCCTCCACTAAAGGGGTGGAGAAATTTACACCAATGGCTCAGCTATGCCAGCAAAGATGAACTCTCCAGTGCTTCTACAATCAGGCTGACACTTGATTACACGGGACTTGCTCAGCTACGAACATTCGCGTCTCCCATCCGCATGGATGGTAACTATCATAGTAGACGGGTATGCGTGTTGCAGTGAATATAGCAGTTATGTCACATGGAGTCCAGCATTCCAGTTGGGATCTCCTTGGTGAACAGCTCTGGGGAAGCTACCAGACGAAAAAAAACGATCTGAAGACCATCCAATGAAATGAGGTGAAGGAGGCTGGTGTCAGGAACGGCATCTGGCTGTAAAACTCTGTTCCAAAACCTCCACTGTAAGTGAGAGGCAACCAATCATCCCGGGTCTACCTGGAGAGTGGTCATTCCAACAAGCAACACACACACACACAGCAGAACCGCTTCCCAGCTGCTTTCTTTCAATAGCCGTATCGAGGGAAGAGAGAGGGGCAACGCGCAACATGGCTATCCCGAACGAACGGATTTGGAAATGATTCTCGTACATGGAGCCGTGAAAAACCCTCCAAGAACCCCCCTCAAGAGTAACGCAGAGAGCTGCCGAAAGAATCGAGTTCAGTGAGGACCTCGGCTGGATTGACAGAACAACATATGCTGTGGAACGCACACCCGATCGTGAGCACGCCAGAGGGACGGCGCGCATGCCACTGCAACGGGGGAACCGGTAGGGGAGAGAGGATCGTGGCATCACCTGCTCCGGGGAGTGCCGCCCGCCGACGCACCCGCCGAGCCGCCCGCTTGCCCCCTCGCCCCTCACGCCGACGTCACCGGGCCCCAAGGTCAGGGCCCTGCAGGGGCGTGCAGCCAGCGAGGTCTGCACTTTGTTGCGACCGGACAAACGCAAGAGACAGAATACTTGATATTTCCATAACGTAATCCCGAGACAACATTATAAAGCTTTCTGTAAGAGTGGCTATAGAGCACCGTGATGACACACATCTGTGCCGTAGCCTTGTGGGATAAATGTCATTGGGGACGTGAAAGGCGGATGCGGCAGTTTCCCCTTTGTAGGCGACAGAAAGCATTCCACGACTGCGACACAGCATACGACGCAATGACGTTTTCTGAACGGACGACCGGACACCCAGGAGATGAACAAATAAACCGCGGACACTGACGCAATGGGAAGATTGCATCTCGAGGGAGACGGGTGGTGCAGTAGGCCAATGCCATGTCAGATTCCAACATGAGCCAGCCACGCTCAATCAGACTGACTTCCCCTCAGGTGTGGCAAGTCCGTCGTTTCAGCTTGGTAACCATCGATTGCAATAAAGAACTTGAAGTTAAAATCGTTTTTTTTTTCACTTAATTCAAGTTGTTCCAGCGCTTGGGACTCAATTGTGTAATTTGTCGCACGCTGATAACGTGACAAGGGGTAAGTGAAAGGCGTGCGGACACTAAGGCCCATTGTGCCATCACGGAGTTCTGAGACACCATCTCCTGAAGCAACTCAATCCAACAAGGCGCTGCTAACTGCAGAAGGGGTGAAACTGCCTTTGCTTGAGGACATGGCACTGAATGTGCAAAATAGAGAAATCGAGGTCCGAAAAATGTAATGATGTCGGTTTTCAAGGCTTGATGTACGAGAATGCCTCCAAAGTGGGAGGCAAAACGTTGCGGAGGAGAGATACGTGTTAATCATTGCAGCATAGAATTCCAAGTGAGCTTGCAAATTCTGGATGCGGGATTCCTGTGATACAACAAATGTACGAGAGAGGAGGAAGATCTGACACGGCAATCTCATAAAAAACAGCTATGGAGAGCACATTTTCAGAGTTAGGAAAAGCTTAAAATAATCCAGTACAACTGGAATACCATTGTAGATTGGATATTGCGACAACAAAAATAGCATCCAGTGAAAGATACGATCACTGTTTAAATGATGTGGCACGTGACTCATCAGTAAACGGGCACTGCCAGTGCCGTCTACCATCGCAGAATATATGGCAGTAGCCGCCGCAGCGAATGTCTCTCTCCTCACGCCTTGCAACAGCATGGCCAATCGGTCAGACGGGCAGGCAATCTCCACGGAGCATGGTAGCCTGTGCAATTATCATGCAGTCCCACTATTAAAAAATATTTTAGAATCCCCATCACCTCACTCGCTGTTTCTGTCTGACACTGAGCAATTACTATCTAGCGATGCCTGCTCCTTACCACGAACTGTGCGGCTGGCTTGGTACCAACACCCAAACGAATTGCCCTCGCGAGTTTGCAAAAGGCAATTATCTCTCTGCTGCTCGGTAGCTAAAGGAGAGAAAGTGTCCGGGATGGAGAACTTTAATCTTTTAGTGACAAACAGGGCGTAACGGCCAGCTGGCTGAACGGCAGTTGTAGAAGTGAGGCCAGATGGTTGCGGGGCCCTGCCTACTGCAGGCATTACCTGGCGAACGTGACGGATGGAAGGCCGCAACTAATTAATTATTTAGCCAGGGTAAACGCTCCATGAGCGTGGCATAACGTAGTGGGAAGTGCTGCTGCCTCACAAGTAGAAGAATCTGAGGTTCGATTCACGGCTCTGGTGCCTTTCTGCGTGGCGTTTGCGTGTTCTTGTCATGTTTATGTGAGTTTTTCCTGGGTGCTCTGATTTCCTCCCATCATAAGGACATGCTGCTGCTGACTGGGTTAATTGGCATGAATAAATTTTCTTCCCAGTGCCTTGCGATGGATGAGCATTCCTTCCTCGGCATTGCCCTGGATTTTGCCCTGTGTCTGCCAGTATTGCCTCCTGCCCCTGCACAGGATTAAGCGGGCACTGCTAATGAAGATAATGAGGTGCAGTAGAAGGGGTGCAGCTGCTCTCGCCCCTGCACTGCAAACCCAGCAACGTGAGTACGATTCCTGGCCACAGCCAGACCAAGCATGTCCTTCCGCTTCAGCAAGCCACAGTGGCTAGCGTGGCGAAGTATGGTCAAGCAACTCTCACAAGTGAAAGGTGTGGCAAGAGTTAATTCAGCAGCAGACTGCGTAATTGATGATGACGACGGTATTCTTGATATTCCGACTTATTTCCAATGGAGTCGGTAAGAGGGCGGATCCGTCAGTGCCGCATGAAATTTACAAGTCAAAGGCACATATACACAGACATTTAAATTAGTTATTGTGATAATAGGACTTCAGGGATAATAATAAATAAAATAAGTATCACACAATTCATAATACATGAAAATTCAACTTCTGGTTATGGACGAGACGTTGGAGACACAGGGGTGTAGTTAGGAAACCACAGAGAGGTTGGGGAAGGCAGCTATGCAGTCAGCCAGCGCCAACATTTGCCTGACAATGAGTCATGTATATTGCGATGCTATCAGGCAATTAATCGAGGAATGTGTTTTATATTTGTGCGAGGAAAACAGAGAACCCTGAGGAAATCCACGCCGAACAGGAGGAGAACACACAAACTCTACACAGAAAGGCATCCGAGGTGGGAATCGAACTACCTCGAGTAGGAGATTCTTTCTGAGGTGCAGATGTTACCTCTGTAGATACCTTACCGCCCAATGTAATGATTCACCGCGCAAAAGCGATTAAGGTGAACAGTCAAGTTTTAGATTCACTAATTTATTGAATAATAGTCTCTTAGTTTAATATAATGCAGAATGTGAAGCAGTAATTTTCTAGCTGCAGGAGTCACATGACCCCCACTGATGCCACATTTGCATAATGGAAAAACATTGATTTTACCAATTCAATACAAGGATCGTTTGCTTAAGAAATGAATAGTAACTGCCGAATCAATGCATGAGTACGTTGTATTCCTATAAAGTATTGAAAAATGAAATTTATTTTTTAAAGTATCATATATCATTTAAAATACTATATTAGAATGTCATGAAAAACACTGGCTACTTTGTACAGACCGTGGGATAAGTAAAACGAGCTGTACCTTGAATTATGATCGCTGGGTTTCATCACCGTTAATGGCCTAGGGTCCGGGTCAGGTACGTAAGTTATTCCATTGCAGAAAGGCGACAGCAAATTCCAGCAGTTCATCTCAGATATGAGGTGAGAGGCAAAGAGAGAGGCTGAAAACCTTTCACAAGATAGTGTTACCTTGACCAAACCAGAATGGCTTTGGTATAGCCGCAGAAACATTGGATTGCTTCCCACATCTTATTAGGACGTGGCGAGCAGGCGGCAGCAGATACACGTGCTGAGAGGGACTTGAATGGAAAAGGGGTTACAGCGGCGTATTGATGTCGGTATTCACGGCTCAATGTATGGGAATTGCTCTCAACAGACGACTTTTGGGATGGCAGTGTCGAGCGTTCTTCATTGCAAACGTACATTCCTACTGCATAATCCACAGACGTAATAACATTACACTTAAATTAAAAAGAATAAATAAACGCCGAGGCCTGCAGGTGCAGATCTCAGTAGCGCAACGTTCAACACCGGGCACCATCGGCCGGATAATATAATAATAATAATAATGGCATTTTTCGAGCACTTTTCCACCGAGTGTCACAAAGTGCTTCACAGAGCTGCCGAGAGAACGGCACATCAACAACAATGGCACTAGTACGAATAATCAGCAGCAATAAACACAAATTGGGGGTTTTTTCATTACCACTCACATCATTACCCTAATTACCACATTGTCGCCAATTTAATACTAAAGTCAAGGTCATCGTATAAAACCGTTGGGTACATCGTGGTCCTACCGCCACAAGTACTGTTACGTAACCAACTGCAGCGCTGATCATATTTTACTTGTTGCTGCTGATTTTCCGTTCTGGTGCCATTGTTGTTGACGTGCCATTATCTCCGCAGTTCTGTGACGCGCTGTGTGACCCTCGGGTGAAAAGCGCTCTATAAATGCAATTATTATTATTATTATTCTTTTAAGAAACCTGTGTGCCTGCGCATGGTACGTGCGCCACACTGACGAGCGAGTCCCTCCTGCTGGGCTCTGCCGGCGGCGACGGGGCCCACGGCGGAGGTGGCGATCGGCCGGGCGGTAGCCACCAGCGGCATGGCGTGCTGGCCACCGACGACGGAAGGGTTGGAGCAGCCCCGTGACAGTCGAGACGGCTGCGCGGAGGAGCAGGCGTGGAGCGAGTGCGGAAACAGCGAGAGGCAGGGAGCGGGCAGCGACAGCAGGCGGCTGCCGCCTAGTCCGCGTACCTGCCGGCGGCACACCTCCGACACCTGCTCCACGCGCCGCGGCTCAGCCGCCGTGCGAAGGCTCCTACGAGGGACGGGTAGTGGGGCAAAGGTGAAAGTAAGCTGGTGCAGTCCTGTATGGTCTAGTAAGGCGTACCGGTAGGAAAGTGGCTGCAGCTTTCAGACCAGTGATGGTAGGAAGGGGGGTTGCGATTCAACCGAATGGATAAGAAATGTATGTTATTTTTACCCCTGGGATGGGGCGGTGTTGGCAAGAATGGGACATAATGAGATTTGGCGTTGGGTGGGTTGGAAACCTTACCTTACCCTAATTTGTATCGACCGCACCTCATCTCCAAATTTACCAAAAACTAGTTCTACATTCCACACTGACTAGTATTGAGTTACGGTCAGAAAACAAAATTCAACAACAAATTTCTAAAGGCGACCTTCGCCAAGAAAAGCAGCGTCCTGTTCAACGTGACAACCCCTTGCTGATTGGCCGTGTCGGGTGGTGGAGGGTTAAACGACACCTTCATGAAATTAAGACCAATGAGGACCGTTATGTCGCCCGGATTGGCGTTACCGGGGCCCCACCCTGGAGCCAGGCCCGGGGTTGGGGCTCGCAGGCAAGCACCTGGTGGCCGGGTCTTTGCCCACGGGACCCGGCCGGGCTCAGCCCGAAATGGCGACGTGGGCCCGCCTTCCAGTAGGCTCACCACCCGCAGGAAGGTTCGTGAGGGGCCGGTGCAATGTGGTTTTGGTAGCAGTCGTGGCGGGGGGCCTCGACGACCCAATCCCTGGACCAAACTCACTATTTTATAATTTATAATTTTCTGCGTGACCTGACCCAAAAAATGGATTTCTTTGAGCTTCCTGAAAATTAACAAATGAATTCCAAATGCGCAGCACTTCAACTGCGATTGGTAGTCAAGGTGTGTGAATAAAGCCAAGATCAAAGATCTCCGTGATTTTTGGGTCACACCGGACCCAACGCATGCAGCTTAGGTGCGTCG
>JAZEWT010000004.1:10314853-10328298 GCA_036362905.1 Mordacia mordax
CCTTCTTGCTGTGAGGCGACAGCGCTAACCACTGGGCCACCGCGCCGCCCACCTGTAAAGGTGACATTCACAATTAGCATCCTTGGGATCACAGACTCACCCTACGTGTTTCCTGTGAATATACAATGCTGTTACTGTCTGGGACAGCGGTATGTAGAGTTAGCAAGAAGTTCTATCAACAAATTCACGAGACCTCACGTGACCCGAGTCATCTCTCATCCAACGTCGTCACGTGAGTCCTGCAGATCAAGTACTGGAATGAGCGTGGCCTAGCAAGTCCGTGACATGACCGGCTAATTGTCACCTCTCAACATTGCGTCAAAACTGCAGAACATATTCTACGTGGCTATACATCACAAGCTCACACCAGCTGCATAACCTTACTGCGTATGCTCGGATGCAATTGTCGGGCAGCACGCGGACACTGTTTTCCTCGTCCGTGGGCCCATGCTCCGTGACCGGGCTGACATGGAGGCTTCCTCCTATCCGCCGGCGACAGGCAAGGTGAGCCGAGGTGCTTTCCTCATTATCACGATCTTTATTCACAACAATACAAGAACCACTGCACCTGACTCGAACAACCACACTCCGTGCTTCGCGCGCTAACCATTTCCTCACCACTCACTACCCCGCTAAACCCTAGCACTCTCTCCGCAATCTTAACACACCAATGTCCTCTTGTCAACTCCTATCGCACACCAACAACCGCACCCACATCACCCCCCCCCCTTATATACCCTCTAGACACCTTTTAAAAAGTTCAAGCTAACATCATCCAGTTGTTTACTCGTTCGGAGTATGTCCCCACTGCTTTACCAGCCATCCTACTGCTTCTCCACCTCACCTTTCATCCACCAGCCATAGCAACAGTGTCAACCAATCAGATATGTCCCGCGCCCAGCCCAATCAAACCGCCATCACCTGGAGATCGGCCCGCTTCCACGGCAAGAGCGTTGAGATGCACCTAGCCTGGCACGGTGCGGGGCTTGGCACCACAGAATAATAAACATCTGTATATCTCGATAAATTCACTCTGAAATCTCCCAAACATCCAGCAACATTGCAATCATAGACCTTGTGCTCTTGTCAAGAACATTACGTCGTCACCTCGAAATCTCGTGCATCCCATACTTTCCAAAAGAAGTGCAAATTGCGATTTTTAATAAAGAGTTTTATAAAGCGGTCATCGCTGGTGAGTGCGCGCGTCTACTCGACAATGCATTACTGCCCACAATAACTTTGCAGTGCGGTGAGAATTGTCTTTACAAACTAGTCTACTCTGGCGCTGGCACAGTGAATCACCCAGGCTATTTAAAAATAATTAACAGTTACCTTTCATAAATATCTGTTACTGAGCGAAAGCCAAACGACATGCTTTAAAAGCCCACGACATACCAGGCACAATTTACATCTCGACAAAACTGCCAAAACATGACAGCTTCAGTAATCTGTACCATTGATAATGATAATGGAAACATCAGCACGTTCTTTTTCCAAAACATCAAATTAGCACAACCACTAACAAGAGAGAAAATCGGGCAGATCATCTCGACAGCGCCCGTGTCAGCAAAATAAACTGACCAACAGAGATAAACAACTGGAGGCTTAACTGCCAGCAGCTCTCCGCATGAGATAGATGTAATTACAGTGCGTGACACATCTGTGCCGGGGTTTCAGGTTGAGTCTGAATGACACGGAGGCACCACCCACCAGTGCCCAATGTCTGACTCGTTCAGCATCAGCCGCTGCACCGCACACCAAATAAGAACTACCTGTCATTCATGAGCGGCACATTGGCTTCTGTGTACATTTTGTTTGTTCTGCATGGTTTTCCTCTAGGTTCTCCCGTTTCCTTCCACATCTAAAAAAGATGCGATAGCATAACAATATATAGCATGCAGTGTCTGGTTGGCTGGTGCCGGCTCTCCGCGTTGCTTGACTCTCCCCCCACCCGCTCTGCAGGTTACAAAGTGCGCCTCTGGGTCGTCGTTGTCTCTTCAAATAAACACCTTCGACAGAAATTAATATTTGCGTGTTATGATTATCTCATCTCATCTCATTGTCTGAAACCGCTTAATCCTATATAGGTCACGGTGAGCCGGAGCCTATCCCGGAAACACAGGGCGTAAGGCAGGAATACACCCGACGACGGGACGCCAGTCCATCGCCGGGCATTGCGGGACAATTTTAGTCTGCGAGCCAATCAACCTATCCAGGAGCATGCTTTTGGACTGTGGGAGGAAAACGGAGTACCCGGCGAAAACCCACGCGGACACGGTGAGAGCATGCAAACTCCACACAGAAAGGCACCCGAGCCGAGAGATTCGAACCCGGACACTTCTTGCTGTGAGGCGTCAGCGCTAACCACTGGGCCACCGCGCCACCCATGTGTTATGATTATATTTCAATAAATTATATAAGATTAATATGCGTGTATGTCTATAATGGTCATACTTCTGGCACTGGCCTTCTCCTCAAAAGTACGATTAATGTCTGAAACATTGGCCCAATCTCCTTCTGCTGAAGTTCAATGCAAGTGACAAATGTGATGACGTTGGCGTTTTTGGATGTGCAACAGTTTAACGGGGGAGCAGCGGTCAGTGGTTGGCGCATTGCGCCATGAGTTCGGCAAACCCATTTCGGTTCCTGTCACACCTAACATTTGTGCCAAGTGACAGCTGAGCCGGTCACGTGTGTTATGTCCAGCAAAAAAAACAAATGACATGACAAGGGGAGCCATTCATCCAGGAGGGCCTTGATGAAAGGCTGTAAATTATTATTTTTACCCTTTCACACACTCGTGTTTTCTCTGAGTACTCACAATTTTCTCCTTAATTATTGAATTGGTCGTTGTCAACTTAATGTATATAGGACTGTGGAGATTGGGCAATTTATGGCACCAGCTCACCATGTGTCTGCCTTCCTATTTACCTGTAGTTCCTCACATTTACGAGCGATTCTCTTTTGTCGAGAGTGAGCGAATGTTGTGCAGTTGTGCGTCAATTTAAAACTACATACGTAATTACTCCGAGGCAGCATTGCAGAATGTGTAGGTGTTTTTAAACGCAACAAATTATACATAGCAAGTACCGTTGGTCGCCTATTTCTGGACATATTAACACAGCTGGTTCCATTACACTTCAACTCTCTTCATATCAGGCTTCAGCCGCAGCTAGACTCTTGACTGCAGCAATGCCCTCCATCTCACGTTGCTCTAAAAACCCTTCCTGGGTTCCACCCCTCGGTCCTTCCCATCTCTGCCTTAGGCCACCTGACTTTGGCCTTGACCAATCATGGTCCCTCGGCGGAAAGCGCCAGGGCAATTAGCTCTTCATGCTCTGTGTGCACTGACACCAATGGAAACCAGTGGCCAGAAAGAATTCAAAAGCGGCAGGAAAACATGAGACTAGTTAAGCCTCAACTAGCCTCTACTGAGGCTTCCATCTTCAGGTGGTTACACCATACCTCCCTTCGGTGGAAAAAACAGCCGTCCCTAGCATTAGCAAATTACGCTCCACTTTCCATCTGCAATCAATTCGACAAAGACGAAATCTGACCCTATCGTGCATAACAAATCGGCCAAACGAATTTTAAAAACCTTCCAAACCCGGCGCAAATTTCACACAAAGTAAAACATTATTCACGCTTCACCAATAGACATCTCAAGCAACACAACACCATTTCATCTCATCTCATTGTCTAAAACCGCTTAGTCCTATACAGAGTCACAGTGAAGCCGGAGCCTATCCCGACAGACACAGGGCGCAAGGCAAGGATATACCGACGATGGGACGCCAGTCCATCGCCGAACACCACTTCAGTCATCCCATAATAATGATATTTCTCCCTCTGGCCAAAAATTGGTTATCTTTTGCCTACCCAACAAAATTCTCAAAGGTAAAATCTTGCACCTGCATTGCAAATCACGGTACAACATAAACACATCAACTTGATGCGCGTTGAACCGACCAAACTTCCCCATACAACCACATCATACCACAACAAAACCCACTTTACAAGTGCACCACAATGCCTGTTAACATATTTTAACATCAACTTAAAGCACATGGCTAACAGCTTCTAGCAAATGGCCAGCAACACTGATTGTTTTCTTTGTGTGGCCATTTTAATTATGCACTGAATAATAATCAGCAACTCACGCCAAGATGGGGGCGGCGCGGTGGCGCAGTGGTTAGCGCTGACGCCTCACAGCAAGAAGGTCCCGGGTTCGAGTCTCTCGGCTCCGGTGCCTTTCTGTGTGGAGTTTGCATGCTCTCCCCGTGTCCGCGTGGGTTTTCGCCGGGCACTCCGGTTTCCTCCCACAGTCCAAAAGCATGCTCCTGGATAGGTTGATTGGCTCGCAGACTAAAATTGTCCCGCAATGCCCGGCGATGGACCGGCGTCCCATCGTCGGGTGTATTCCTGCCTTACGCCCTATGTTTCCGGGATAGGCTCCGGCTTCACCGTGACCCTATATAGGATTAAGCGGTTTCAGATAATGAGATGAGATGAGATGAGCATTATGAACATCGCAACTCGCACATAAAATATTTGGATGCTCACTATACTATTTGCTCATTGCACACTTATCACAATATCAATCAATGCCACAACACTATAATATAACAATGACAGACATCATCATCCACTATTACCACTGCTTGTACAACACCCTGCCAAAGCGTGATCAATGGCAACGTTTGCAATGCCACACACAACGCACGGCACTGATTTAACAATAATAGACATTATCAGCTACTGTTAAGTGCTGCTTTTGCAACGCCCTATCAACGTGCAATCATCATATTTTACTGCAACTGATCTAAAACACAACATTCGCCTCTTAAATCGCAAGATTTTTATATTTTAACGGCTTCAATTTATGGTTAATGGTCCAAATCTTGAGTTCCACGCATGCCCGCTTCTGTTGTGGTTCCTGCTGCCATCTGCCAGGACCTGAATCTTCTTTTGGCTTCACTTTGAGATGGGGGGAAAAAATGCTGTTCCTTTCTAGTGGCTCCCAGCATGAGCCCCAGCGCAGGCCCCTTCCCAGCCTAGGCATTTGCACCAAGGCGTCTTTACAGGGTTCCCAGTTCCTCAAATTCTGGGGGAAAAATTGGGGCCTGGACGTTCGCTCCAAGGCCTCCACTCTCCATGCTGCCAAATGCTGAAGCGGCCACGACAGGGGCGAGGCACCACTCGTCCCAGCATGGACGTTCCTCCAAGCTCCCGGCATCTTTGTCTTCCACATCTTGGACCAGCGTGCGGCACGATAGCCCAGTGGTTAGCGCTGACGCCTCACAGCAAGAAGCTCCCAGGTTCGAATCTCTCGGCTCGGGTGCCTTTCTGTGTGGAGTTTGCATGCTCTCCCCGTGTCCGCGTGGGTTTTCCGGTTTCCTCCCACAGTCCAAAAGCATGCTCCTGGATAGGTTGATTGGCTCGCAGACTAAAATTGTCCCGCAATGCCTGGCGATGGACTGGTGTCCCGTTGTCGGGTGTATCCCTGCCTTACGCCCTGTGTTTCTGGGATAGGCTCCGGCTCACCGTGACCCTATATAGGTTTAAGCGGTTTCAGATAATGAGATGAGATGAGATCTTGGACCAGGGTCTCCGTAATCCTGGTATAGATGACGGGTATTCTGGAATCCTGTTTTTTCCACTCCACAATCTGCTCGTGGGGCACTCTCCTTCCCGACGCATGCTGTCAGGGTTCTGGCATGTGCTCGTTCGCCAGCATCCTCTCCTCCAGGCCTCGCTGGTCAGTGAGCTTCATGCCCAGAATACGGCTCATCCTTTCCCTGGCTCCCCAGTGAGCCAGGGCTGTCCTGAATGTGCCTCGGTGAATTCTGCCACGCTCTAGTCTTTCTCCTCTGGCTCTCCTGTCTGCTGCGCACCTTCTCACATAACACTTTTCATACCTTGGGTCGATTTTATCTTCAAGCCACTGCCACCATTGCAATAAACTCCAAGGCGGTGTTGCAGAATGCTGAGGTGTATTTAACCCAACAAACTATACACAGCACGTACAGTTGGTAGCGCCTTTGTGGACTGCTGAATCTACTACACTTAAGCTCTCTTCAGATCAGATTTCATCCACAGCTAGGCTCCCGACTGCATCGACGACCACGTGTTTGGTCTGGCACTGCTCTAAATACCTTTCCTCAGTCACGCCCTCATCTCCACAACAGGCCACCTGACCTTAATTTTGGCCAATCATGGTCCTTCGGGGCGAAGTGCCGGGGCAACTGGCCATTTGCATGTACTGCTACTAATGGGAACCAGTCGCGGGAAAGAATCCCAAAGTGGCAGACAAACATCAGACCACACAGGGCTCTGCCTCTACTGAGGCCTGTGCCTGCAGATCGTTACACATATATATACTGGCAGAGTACCCACCCTACAGGCAATCTTGTGTCAAGCATGTAACAGATTTGTCTGACATCATTATAAAGCCAAAATAGTGCTTAAAAGAATTGAAGGTAATCCAATAGTGGAAATTTACAGCTGAAAGCTTTACAGTTTCAAAAGAGTTATTAATAACTTAAAAGTACAGCTGAAATGAGGTGTAAAAACGTCCGTGTTGTGCAGATAAAATCTGTCCTTATGAAGAAGTTGAATGCGGTACTTTCAGTATGGACATACATAGCTACATACAAACACTTGCTCAATGATATATATTTTCAAATATACTGATATAGGTTTTCATGGCTTGATGTTTTCAGAATGGCTTTCCAAATCTGTTTGTCCGGGATAGTTTGTGTCGATTGCTTACCCTCTGTCCTTCCCCTCCCACATTGGAGGCATCCCCAAGTGTTCTGAGTTCGCGATGTTTTTCCTCACAGGCACTCTGAGTTCTTCCTCCAATGTGGGAGGTGAAATGTCAGGAAAGAGAGAAAGGCGGAACGCTCGACGCGGCTAGCTTGAAAGAACAGATTTATCCACACTCCTCCCACCTTGCTCGGGCTCAGACGGCAGCTTAGCTGGGCTGTATCACCAGAATATCGGGCGCGGACGGCCGTCGCCAGTCTGCGAGTCTCCCTCGGCTCCAACTCGGGTGCTGGGCCATGCCGGCCCTCGGAACGCGAGGCGGTGCCCCCCGACGCGTGCTGGCCATTGCGAGCCACCCGCACCGCGGGGCCCGGCATAGGCCACGGGCTCTCCCACATGGTCCTCCTGCAACACAACATTAGCGTGCGTGCATTGGATCCCACGGGCAACCTCCTCTCGGTGTCCCATCGTCATCGTCGTTTATACAGAGGCAAAAGTAAACTGGTACGGTCTGGTACGGTATACTAGCAAGAAAGTGGCTGAAGCACACAGTACAGGTGGGAAGGGGGTTATAAAGTGACTTTCACATCTGCATGAACCCATTCAGCAAATTTTTATTCAACCAGAGAAAACTGGTGCGTGAAATACTTACTCATTATGGGAGTGATTGCGGGGCAAAACAAAGACGTTTAAAATCATCGCAATGCAGACGAGAGGCACCGCTGATGAGAGGACCTAGTTTGAGTCTCCTCTTGTAGACCCCACTGTCCAAAGGAACAGTTAAGGCAATTAATGTTTGCAATTATGCATTTTGGACAGCATTGCATAAGTACACTCTCACCACTTTCACACAATACAATTTGAATTACGCACAGTGTCTAAATGCGAAATCAGTTTAAGATGCTCTCCATGGTGTGGTGAGAGTGGGGAAGGAAATGCAAATGCTGTGAAAAATGCAGAGAGGGAGTGGCAAGAGATGAGCAGGGCGCGACAGAACATTATAAATATCACAGAGGACACAGGAGAGGACAACATTATCTGACGCGGAGATGTTTACGCATAAAAAGAAGGTCATCTAAAAGTTCAGGTTCTCATCGGGTGCAGGTATTGAATCCTGCGAGACGAGGTGTTACAATTACATAATATAGCACGGTTCTACTGGCAATGCAATAGCTTCTCTTGCAGACCACATCAAGCAAATGTAGAGCTTTATACATTTACTGGAATTTCAATCAACGAGCATAAACATTCGATCCAACGTCGAATTATTTTTTCTCTCTAAATTTGGGGAGGACATAAATGTGCAAAGCTCTGCACATGTGGTAAACGAATAATTTGGTGCATAATGCTCATTTATCAGTGTCACACAGTCGCTAATCACGGCCAGCCGAGAACAAAGCAGCCATTAATCTCCAGCTGCAGGAATCAATAGAGCGTGCGCGCAGCAGGGCACAGCGTGACATTGTCAAGCGTCGGGTTGCAGCGCTGGGCCAGCGGGGTGTATGTTCTGGGCACACCCTCGGAGCTCATCCATCCGGTGGCACCGCCTGTACAAATTGTCGTAGGCCCGGAAGAGTTGACCGGATTAACGGTGATTGTGCTGCACCACCGCCGGCAATCATCGGCGGATCGCGGAGGAGATGCCCACGATAACAACGATGATAAAACGGTTGCTTCTCATCGCCGGATATATGTATGAAAATATATTTTTTAACTAAAGCATTATCTGCCGTGACTAAAATGGCAAAGGCTGCATCACATTATCTGCAAATCTGTTTTCTGGCAATTGCCTGTGCACGGAGCCAGTACCCCGTGCATCCGCTAATGTGATGTAACTATTAAGCGAGCTCGGTACGTGGCAATTGCAGCACCGTGCACGAGTGTAGTGCCGCTCGGGTACAAATTTATGTTAATGTATTCAGCTACGAGAGATGCACGACTATCGCCACCATCTTAATTGAAATGCACTGCCTTGCTTTGCTAGGTTATTCAAAATAATAATAATAGCCCTGGTCATGGTATTACGTGCAGCTTCTTCACCAGCAGATGCGGCCATGCACTAAATGCCAACTGCCATTATGAACGCTTGAACGTGTTATGCTTTGTTAGCTAATGGCACGTGCTAACGTTGCCGTGTTGATGCAGGTTTTCGTCACTCTATGCGTGAGACTTGCTTTTAAGAGCCACTCTTTCAGGATAGCCGTGTCGAGCGTGTATCCTAAGTCCCATTTCGCTTCCACGTTGGAGGAATCGTCATTAGCGGAGAGAGGGGGACCGATTGATACGGCTGTCGCGAAAACGCAACCAGGGAGACATTCTTAAAAGTTGTCACGATTTCATTACTCGTCGTTTACGTTGCTCCGCGGCATGGACACTTGAGAAACGAGCCGCTATCGGGCTGGCGTCACACGCTAGCAACGCGCGGCATTTGGCATCATCGAAACGCCTCCGTGGATTTTTCCGTCGTGCGTACGCCGCCAATGTCGCTGTGGCCACGAGTCACTCTGAAGTGCCGTGGAGCCGGCCATCTCGCAAAACATTTAGAAATAAAGTTCGTCTCACCAAAAACATTGGCCATTAGTTCTTCCAGTCCTACGGCGAAATTCAGGGGGGAGGGATAAATGCATTTTCAAAAGGCATGATGAAAAAACAGCCGGCAATAAAACCGTCATGCAGGCAGCGGTGAATAGATGTCTTGTCTAAAGCCCCTTTTATGCCGGTAGCTTTTGTGCAATGCAAGAGGATGTGTTTTAGCGACACTGCAGTGAGCACCAGCAATGTGGGCCGTCGAGTACCTGTGTTATGCGGTGTTACGCAAGACCAATTCGAGCCAAGCATGTGTAACATTGCAGTGAGCATTCACAGCAGCACTCGAGACTTTTCCTCGCATGAGGTGCAGTGAGAGGGAGGCACAAACACAGGCTGCAGGCTGGAAGTCTCTTGGCTGATAAGGCCGTCACAGTGAGCATCACATCCACACGAGGTCACCGCTAGGATCCCACACGGCCGTACATATTAACAAATGGTGAAATCACAGTGGCACACACATAGTAGCACATGCAGAAAACAGGCAACCTTAGACATGAGTTCCCCTTTAATTAGTCCGTGTCTTCTCCCCAATTTAATCCCGATTGTGCTATTGGTATTGGGATAACGTGTCCAATCAGATTGCTCGCTGAGCAATGTGAGTTTTGGTGTTCAAGACGAATCCATAGAGGTAGATATCACAGTTACCTTTGAGATGCCATGATGTGACCTCTGGTCCACAGAGTCAGGGGACAGCACTATCCCACCTAAGTCTGCCTCTGGGTGACGATTTGGATAACGATTTGGATTTGGATAATGTAAATCCAGTGGCACCATCCTGTGAGAGCTATACAACAAAGGCACTAAGACACATGTTCATCATATGACAGCAAATAGATTAAATTCTCAGAGCTGAAATTTAGCCAAATTAAATCTCAGAACCAATCTCCACGGGGAGGGTTTATCCCGTGTTCATTGGTGACCGAGCCGAGACGAGCTACATCACTTGAAAACTCGGTATCAACCACAGACAGCTGCCCGCATTCAAACCCAGGCACCGAGCAGTGCCAACACTGTACTCTGACCACCCAGCTACCCAGCCACCTCGCCCTATGCATTAAGCGTCGATGCATACATATAAAAAAAACTAATAAATATTTAGGGAGAATTGCTCACCATAGCCACTCTTTCAGGATAACTGTCGATGCATACATAAAAAAAACCCCATAAATATTTACATGAGAAATGCTCTCCACAGCCACTCTTTCAGGATAACCGTGTCCAGCATTCCCTCTCTCCGCGACATTTCACCTCCCGCTATTGACAGCAATTTTCTTACATCAAGCCGCGACAACCTGCGTTAAATCCATTACATTTTAGCTGAACTTCACCTCTGCTACAGTACGTACTGTACATTATAGCTAGAGTGGGTGCATTAAACTGCAACCCGTGCCCCGCAACAGCTATGGGACAGTTTTTTCTTCCTTTGGTGTCAAGATGCCTCCAATTTCCAATTAAAAAGTGAGGGCTCCTGCGGATGCAATCCAATGGCAGCCTCAGGCCTGATTTCTCCCATTCAGGGGATAATTATGCAGTGCGGTGAGCACAGGGCATGCTCACATTGCCATTTCCATGATGTGTGCAACGCCACCCACACCTGCCGCACCTCCGGCAGAACAGAAATAAAAATCTGATAGTATTAAATAATAACGTTAGGGACTTCAATTAAGATGGCAGAGTCCGTGCAGTGGTAACATCTGCACCTCATAGTAAGAAGCTTCTGCCAGAAGCAGTTCGATTGCCGCCTTGGGCGCCTGTGTCTGTGAGGAGCTTGTGCGTTCTCCCCGCTGTTCTGCGTCGGTTCCCTCTGAGTACTCTGGTTTGTTCCCGCAACTAAAAAAAAAACCCTTATTTATTTTCCAAAAACACAACATATAGGATGGAGGAATCTGACGGGTGGGCACTAGTTAACTGGATGACTTGATTCCCACCACCCCCCCACCCCACCATATTCCATGCATTATAAATTGCATATCTTATTATTATTCATCTCTACTGCAATGTCGCTCGAGCGTCTCTGCAGAGACATGGATGCCACAACAGAGATATTGTGAAATCGTATGCGGAGGAGACTAACGCATGGAAGAGAGCAACGAAGGAAGTCTTGTGCACAAATGGGAAGACACGGGGGACAGAGAGCGATCGAATAATAATGACTACTGAGAGTGCGGCCAAAAGATTGGAAGGGGGGAGGAAATTTCGTGCAGACAACAGATGCAGAAATGCATTTCGCTGCCATATGATGATCGTAACAAGCAAGGCTCAATGGATTACAGCGCTAGAGGTATGTGAGTGGTTTTTAGACATTGCTATGAAACGCGGAAGTTGATCGTAGGAAAATAACAAAAACTAGCAGGAACCCATTGCACGAATTTGGCCACATCACCAATAGCCATCCAACGATGGTAGTTAATTCGGTGATACCGATTCGCGAGAGCACGGTTAGTCCATTGCGAAAGCTGGGTCCAGTTAAATTGCTGTCAAAAAGCATCGACTCAGAACGTGGACATTCGAGGCGTTAACCGATGATTGGGTAGAGGACATCAGAATTGATGTGAAATGGCACAAAATTGAATGAAAATGCAGACCTTCACCTCAGGACACATGAGCTAGTGGCTCAGCACTCTGACCTCTTTCGTAGCTCCCTCGAGCACAAAACCACTTACCTATTATTTCCAAGTCGATATTTCTCAATCACAACAATAAGCAACAATCATCTGCAACGTCGCAAAATCACACGACAAAAATCTGCACTCTTCGTCGTCAAATCTCAAGATAGCGGCGGCGGCGACAACACACAAAAGATGTAATTTTATCACCATGATAAAAAAAGTTAAGCTGCGACCTTCACTCGTGCGAATATCCTGTGTTACAAATGTCATTGGAGAGCGGTGCCTGGAGCAGTTGGGCCGAGATACGAGGCTTAATAGCGGCGACTATGTGCACTGGACCGTGCCACGGGGGCGCAGCCAACTCCGCCGGCTTGCGAAGCGTCTTCAGAAACTCAGAGCACGGAGATCGGACCCCATAGCGCCATCCACGAGCTGTCATAACACATCGCGTGACGCGTCGGCTGCGCATCCACAAACTCACGGCTTCCCGAGTCGAGGTCAAGGGTCCGTGATCCAAGGCAAGGGGATCCACACCGGGGCGCCGAACGTGAGGTGTACGAGAAGCAGCAAAGAGTTACGCGAATGTCACGCATGTGTATAAGGTGCGGATGTACGCCGGACGACACGGTGTCTATGCAGCGGTAATGTCTGTACTTCACAAAAACAAAGTCCTGCTCGAGGCGGTTTGCTTCTCGCCTCGGGCGTTTTTCTGCGTGGGGTTTGTGTGTTCTCCCCATGGTCTGTGTGGGCTTCCTCTGGATTCTCCGTTTTCCTACCACAACTAAAAGAGACGTTTCAATTCATTGGCCGATAATATAATATAGAGGATACATTGTCCGGCTAATGTTGGTGCCGGCTAACCGTGTGACTGCTTTCCACCTCCCGCCGCCCCACTCCTCTACGCTTTCCTCACGCCTCTGAGTCGTTCTCTCTCCCAATGAATACCTGCGACACTGAATGACTGTGCCGCACGTTATACGTTGTGCACTTATATACATGCGTGCGGTCGCGCATGTGGACGGGCGTGTGGCGTGACCGCGGTAGTGCGATGAGCGAATTCGGTCGAGCGCACGGACGCGCATCAAATGACGTTGTGTGCGTAATTCTGTACGGACAGCAAAACGTTGCATTCTATCACTGTCTGCTAGAGTAGGGGTGCAATGGCAGCACAGTGAGTGGTGCTGCCACCTCATAGCAAGAAGGTCTGGCGTTCGATTCCCGGCTCGGGTGCCTTTCTATGGGAAGTTTGCTGTTCTCACCGTGTCTGTGTGGGCTTTTGTCAGATACGCTGGTTACTTTCCACACTGAACAGATATGCTGCCCAACTTAACTGGCCTGCTGATTAAATATTAACCAATGTGCTGTAGCTGGCTTATGATAATGATAAAAGAGAGTACTTATAAAATGCCCTATGAGCCAAGCTCCACAATGAAGCTGTACAACTCGTCACGGTTGGTATCCCCTCATCGGTATAGCCTT
>JAZEWT010000004.1:10329021-10342081 GCA_036362905.1 Mordacia mordax
GCCTTACGCCCTGTGTTTCCGGGATAGGCTCCGGCTCACCGTGACCCTATATAGGATTAAGCGGTTTCAGGTAATGATGAATGTGTGGTCGAGTTTCTCACACAAACGATAGCAGTACGTTATACGGTGCATTCCCATCTCATTGACTTTGTCTCGGCTTTTTTCCTATTGCGGCATTAGTGTCACATCATGATATAAATAGGGCACGAGATGTGAGGGTCTGGGGTGGGAAATATCAGCGTGGCCTTTTATGCACACAGCAAGTGAAAATAATTCCCGCTTGCAGTCAAATTATACATTTTTTAAAAACTCACAGTGCTAAAATGCCATCAACTTAAATGGAAAGTCAAATGTAATATGACGTGTTTTTTCATAGATTGGGTGATTGGGTTATGACCGCAAACCCGTAGCACATTGAGAACCCCATTTAATCACGGAGAACATTTGAAACCCAGATTTTAACTGGGAATTTCAGCGACGCCAGTGCAGTCCTCTGATCTCTAATCCACTCACCCACCTCACGAAACTATTAAAGTAGAATCTAGCAAATTTTGCTGTTGCACCCAGAGTATGCATGAACTAGCTTAATCTCTGTGAATGCAAATCGATCGAGGGAAGGGCAGAAGTGCTTCACTAGCTTGTGTGAAAACGTTTTTGCGTGCTTTGGTAAAACGCTGGAATTTTCACAACTCAGAACAAAACACTTAATCGTCCAAGCTTCTCAGGAGCAATCACGAACGTGGCTAACGGATAAATGAGCAGCGAAGAATTAACACAACGGCACAGGTAGCCAAGTGCATGTGACAGAAGGACAGTCATACATGACTGGCCACAATCAAACCAAAGTGCAGCTGACCTCGGGCGGCCTGATTTTCACTATTATTTTCACTATTAGCCTATTCAACACAGAATTGCTCAAAGCTGTACGAGTCAAAGAGCAACACACCATCTCTTATCGTTTTCCTAGCTTTAGTGATGTCATGTGATCTAAGCGCCCACCTGCGGTGAGCGACTTCAGCAGGTCAACAAGCTTTTTGTGGTTGTGCTGTACCGTGACCTCCTGTCAGTGAGCTTTTGACACATCACGTGGCCTGAAGGTGCACCTGACCTGGCACAAGCGCCATGGTGATGTCACTGTGACTTTTCCCTCCACATGCTAGGAGCTTCTTCAGGAGCTGAATTGTTGTCAGCGCCAGGCCTAATTACGCGTGGTACGACTCAGAAACCCCTTCCCCCGAGGTGCCAGCAAGGGTATGCACACTGCCGTGTCGCGTCTTAATAAAAACAACACCGCGGGTTGTTCCTGTACACGGCTAGATTTAGTGAGTGCATTTAGAGGCGGCGTCTGCACTAGGGGTTAGATCAGGTCATGTGAACGTAGTGTGCCACATGCTGACAAGGTCTTCCACAGTGGTTGCACGCGTGACTTGCCAGTGCACATTAATGCACAAAACACACGAAGAAAACTCAAATTCTATGACCGTTTTTGCAAATGTTCCTGTTTGCGCAACAATATTGAATTGGGAATTCATTAGGCAGTCTGCAATGCTATTATACAGCTCCAAATGTGGCTTCTATGCATTTGAAGGCTCAAAGGAATAAAAAAAGATTGGCCACAAAGACACATACACATGTAACCATGCTTAGACATTGGTTCATTCATTACAGTATTATTGCATCAACTCCTCTCTATCCTTGCCTCACGTTCGCTGAGATCTGGGGTTTAACTGTGTGGTGCGCCCAAAAAAACCTGGAATCGTTTTGATCTTAAACCACTGATTAAATGCGTGGGCGCACGGGCCATGTCAGGGACGGGCACGGACATCTAAGAATCCCGCGTGACTACGACGATTGATTAAGCGTACGCGGCTCGCGTAATTGGTCGTCAGGAGCGTGGCGGGCGATCCCCCAAGCGGCTCGTTACCTGGCCAGCGCGTGCAACTGCCGGACGGATGAGTGGGAGGAGGAGTCGTTCCTCTCTGACAAGGTTCCGGGCGGCCCCGATCTCAGCCGCCTCGACTCTGCGTGCTGCCCACGCAGACGCCACCGGGGAACAGACGGCACAACAGCAGCGGTTGGTATTCACCAAGTGGTGCGACAGAATCACAACCACTCTCCCCACATGTGCTGCACGGAATGCTTCGGAAAATTTCTTATTGGTACACAGTACCAGACCAGCTTATTTTCAGTTTTCTATTAACTGTAACAAAACCTCAATGTTGATATTTACCGTAAGCAACCCCAGACAGAAAGGCAAAGTGTCTTCCTGCTAAAGAAAAAGCGTGGGGGCAATACTCATTAATGTTGGTGACCCTGAGCCAGTGATGGAATTGTAAACATTCCTGGTGAGCGCCACTCTTTTGACTGGGACAATCGGACAACGATTGATTACTTCTGAACACAGTGATAAATATAAATCAGTAAGGCAGGAGGGACGATGGGCAGCACTAGCTCCTGTTCAGGATGTGACCTCACGACGTTGCGAGTACCAGTCCAGATATATTTTAAAAACACCCGTGTGCGATTCGTTCATCTCTCCCCACCAATCAACTCTATTAGAACAAATTACCCATGTTCAAATCGATATGGAGGCAGATAATTGTCGTTCCGCTGTGCTGCATTTAAATAGATCTCATGCCTGGGAGTTAACCCTGCGAAATATTCCCATAAGTCCTGATGTTATTGACATGCCGTTCTCTCCGCAGCTCGGATTTCTAAAAAAAAAACGACAAAAAACATTTATTGCTGATTTGCCGTTCCTATCTCCTTGTTGATGTGCCGTTCTCTCCGCAGTTCTGTGCAGCACTTTGCGACCCTAGGGTAATTAGCACTCTAAAATGCAATTATTATTATTATACGATAAATGTTACATTAAATCATTTCCCAATATATGTATTATTAACACTGAAAATTTTGCATTTTAAATTATAGCCAAAAGTCATATCATATTTTACATGTTGTTCTGCAGTGATGTGTATACTGTTAAAAAAAACGCCAAAAAAATGTTACTGTTGCCGATTTTCCATTCTTATGTCATTGTTGTTGGCGTGCCGTTCTATTCGCAGACTGAGGATCACAAAGCACTACTCTGTGCAGCGCTTTGTGACCCTCGGGTGAAAAGCGCTCTATAAATGCAATAATTATTATTTAAAGTAATTACTGCGATTGGCCTCCTTGACACACAGTGCCAAGAGAGATCAGGTTTCTTTGTTTTCGCACGGCTGGGCTCTTCATTATCAGGAACTCCTCTCAATGGAAATGATGGCTGTCCATCGGTACGGACAGGCATCTCGGACGTGTCCTCGAGCATATACGAAAAGGGTACACGCAAAAATAAACCCGTTTAAAACACCACCACCGTACAAAAAAACTAAAATGAAGGTACACTGTTGTCATTGCGAAGGATAACAAGAAAATGAACGTGCAATGACTGGCAGAAAAAAATATTCGGTGATGACTGCGCAGACGAATAATAATAATAATTGTGTTCACTGAGCGCTTCTCACCCGAAGGTCACAAAGCGCTGCACAGAGCTAAGGATAGAACGGCATGTGAGCAACTAAAACGACATAAGAATGGCAAATCAACAACAATAACATTATTTGGGGATTTTTTGTTTGTTACAAATTTGAGCTGTGGAGAGAACGGCATGTCAACAACAACAACACCAGATCAGTTCAACTGAAAGTCAATAAACCAGTCCTGGACCTCCCTTAGATAGACTCAGTCTTAAATATGTGCCTGGTGCAGTGTGTAAATGTCAATACTGGGGAAAAGGATTGGGTGCTGACCACACCACCCTCGTGTGTGCCAATCCGGCCTTGATAGGTGATACTTTCTAACAATACTCGCTTAAGAGTTTGACAAGCGTACATGGGGAGTCTTTGTGTATACGTGCACTGTGCACTGCACTGCGAATCCAGGAACCAGAGTTTGATTCGCGCTCATGACCCATGACTATCATTTAAACCAGTCCTGAGCCACTTCTAGGTCAACTCAGCTTTAAATGATTCTCCGCTTGCGGTGTGTGAACATCACTGCTTGGGACACAGAGTTGGCCAGCCATGTGCTCGCCACCCACTTCCTTCGTGGTAAAAAAAGTACCCACAGCAACAATAAGGTTTGTTACAAATCTGAGATGTGGGAATAGATGGTTGCAGCTGTTGGTTGCTGCCAGGAGTCAACATTACGGCGAGACGCGCTTCATTTTAAGGCATTTAAACCTTCCGGTGTAATTATGTCACCAGCTCTTTTGTGACAGTGACATCACTGAGCGTGAGTGGGTCCCGTCTGTCTAGATGGCTCTACATTTCATAGCAATTCTTCTCAGGGTCACATGAAATATTGTTTCATACACATACAAAGAACAATATTCAAAAGGAAATATAGCTACAGCACCAAATATTCATGACATGTCACAATTCCCATGCTTGCATTGCTTTTCACGTGTTAATCTACACTTAACTTGTAAATTTATATCCTGATATGAAATCACAAAAGCGTCAAGCGAGATTATGCGCACATTAGCTTCGATAATCTCCAACCAGATTTACATTCCATATTAAATTTTATGAGACCATACCATGCACACTCTTACAACACAAAAACCAGACAAAGCAGCAACGTAGTTTGACACTATTAGTAATCGGTGGCATAACAACTGCCATTTGCTATTAAGTGTCAGTGACGCAACCACGGCACCTGTGCCAGGCCAGGTGCACTTAAGACCCAATGGGGCGTTGCTGTGGCGCAGGGAGTAGCGCTGTCTCCTCACAGCAAGAAGGTCCCGGGTTCGGTTTCCTGGCTCGGGTGCCTTTCTGTGTGGAGTTTGCGAGTTCTCCCCGTGTCCGCGCGGATTTTGCCAGGTCCTCCGGTTTCCTCCCACCGTCCCAATAACACGCCCAGGTTAATTGACAGCTGGTCAAATCGTCCGCCAGTGCCCTGCGATGGATTATCGCGGGGCCTGTACGTGTCCTGGCAAACCGTGCAGTAGGTCACCTCGGCGACCATAGTCATGAAAACCTCACTAGGGGTCGACGTCGATGCCGTGTTGACGTAGAGCAAAGAAGAAGAGGACCACATGAAGTGTCAAAGGATCAATAGTAGGAGCTCACGGGACAGGCACAGATGCCATGGTTTGCCTGACAGATGACTTGCAGATGTAATATCCCTGCTCTCTACTCTACTTCCTGTGTTTCAACCATCTGGCATTGATGTCATGCTCACATACAAGATCAAGGATCCCCTGTAGTAACCTTACCAGACTGAAGGATCGGCGAGCACCTATAAAGTCCAGTACAGCACATGAAGCAGTTGGTTGAACAGATCCACGCCGGGACACCTTTGTCTCTCTGGTGGCCATGTTTACATACCCCATCAGAAAGTCATTTGAGGCTGAGTCGACATAGTTGAGGTCCACGACGGGTTCAGAAAATCGTCACTGGTGTTGGCCGTGAGCACAAATCAAACTGGGGTCGTCGGGTCCAAGCCCAACGTGCTAAGCTCTACGCTGCCGCTCCCAACAATAACAACAGCCATTCACCAATAAGTGGAAGTAACGTCACCACGGCGCCTGTGCCATGCCATATGCACCTTGAAGCCACGTGAAGTGTGGAAGGCTCCCTGACAAGAGGCATCGGGACAGACCCAGGTATTATGGGTTTCTTGACTGAGATGACTGGCAGATGCACTACAGCAACTTCCTGTGCTTCAGCCGCCCGGCACTCATTGTTGTGAGCATCGCTCTCTGCCCTCCGTTGTTGTTGGAGGGCAATGGCCTCCAACTGGCCCGTAGCGTCCTTCACGGTCCTCCTCCACAGAGGTCGAGCTTGATACTGCTGGTACCAGTCTTCAGCGAGTCCACTCAGCTCCAGGTCCTCCTCTCTTCTCTAGTCTGTGCCGCGGCCATTTAGCTCACGCTATCCGTCAAACAGTAACTGCTTGGGCATACGGTGGCTGGGCATGCGGGCTACATGACACAGTCACTGCAGCTACACCTGTCAGAAGACCTCACAAATGGGACTGTGTTCAGATCTTTCGAGAATTTGTAAGCTCCTCATACAATCCAAACTGGTTAAACCCAGGATGGATTGTAGGCAGGCCAGCCGGAAAGTTTCAAGACGGCGCAGATGTTCCACCAGAGGGGTCCACGTTTTGCAAGCATAGAGAAGAGAGGGCATGACTGCAGCTGAGAGGACCTGAAGCTTTGTGTGTAGACACAGGCCAGCAGCTTCCACACAGCGCTACGCAGTCAATGAAATTCTCATGTTGCTTAATTGATTCGGAGTGAGACCTCCACTGCCAAATTAGAACCGGCCATAAGCACACTGCCTAGGTATAAAAAAAACTTCTCCCCTCCCTCCATAACTGCCCCATAACTCATGGAGAGATGAGGGGGTGGAGTATCCGGTGGCACCAAATACCCACACAGATGCTTGGTTTTGTTCAGAATTATGGTAAGACCCCAACTCCTTGTGGCATGCTCCAGGTTCAACAGCAGAACCCCCAAAACTCATCCTCAGAATGAGCAGCAATCACCAAATTGTCAGCATAGCTAAATAATCTCATCTCATCTCATTGTCAGAAACCGCTTAGTCCTGTACAGGGTCACGGTAAGCCGGAGCCTATCCCGGCAGACACAGGGCGCAAGGCAGGGATATACCCACGATGGGACGCCAGTCCATCACCGGGCACTGACGGCAATTTAGTCTGCAATCCAATTAACCTTTGCAGCAGCATGTTTTTAGACTGTGGGAGGAAAACGGGGTACCCGGCAAAAACCCACGCGGACACGGGGAGTACATGTAAACTTCGCACATAAAGGCACCCGAGCCGAGATTCGAACCCGGGTCCTTCTTTCTGTGAGGCGATAGTGCTACCCACTGGGCCACCGTGCCGTCCTAGCATAGATAACATGGTTGGCCAATAGGGAGCCATCCCTTGACCACACCCAGACATCAAACAGCTTTCCATTGTATCTGTACCAGATGGAAATTTTACTGGAACATCAATGGAAAACCTCTCGAACTACGTGGTCAAAACATATGTTGAGTATTACAGGAGCCAGAGGGCATCCCTGTCACATCCCAAAGTGAAGAGGAATGGCTCTGACTCCTAACCACATATCTTAACCCGGGCTTGCCCACCATCATGAAGGTCCTTAATGACAATTAGCAGGGAGTCAGGGATCCCGAAATCACGAAGAAAAATCCTCAGCCCTGGCATACTGATGGTATTGTAGATCTTGACCACAGGGTGTGGCTTCTTTCTTCAATTATTTGAGGAACCGCAACCACAGCAGGGTCACCCCTGCTGTGGTGACCCTGGTGTGGATGCGGTAAGCCTCCTCATTCTTGGGCATGGGATGCTGCAAGTTGTGGGAGTGGACCTGCCGTTTATTCTCAGCTAGCCTGAACACCTTCTCCATCAGGTAGGGTTTCGAGGGAGGTCTAGACCGTGAATCCATTGCAGCGATTCCAGTTGCGCGAGCCACAGCCCTAATGAGGCTCATCTGTTTCCCCTTGGCATCAGGAAGAGTGGGGGACGATGTCAGCCCCAGCTGTAAACGATGATGAAATTCTTACTTCCAGCTTTAATCAACTAGCCGAGACTAGGCCACTGTGGGCTTCAATGGGGTCCCTGGTGGATGCCTACCACTGCTGTGGAAGAATGGCAGGCAGATCTTAGAGATGACAAGCCGATGGTCAGAGATCAGACCAGCTCCTTGGTAGGTCCTGGTGTCAAGGACATGGGCCCGCTTCTGCTGCTCCACCACTATGTAGTCCAACAGATGTTCTTGCTTGGACCTGGCATGCATCCATGATGTTGTGTTGATGCGCTGATGACGGAACATCGTGTTGGTAATTATGAGCCCATGGGTTGCACAGAAGTGCAGTCGCCTCCAACCACGGCTGTTGAGTTGACCTGGCCTCTTCCTTCCAATCACTCCAGCCAGATGTCTACATCATCACCCACTCGGGCATTAAAGTCACTAAGCAGGATGGCTCTATCCTGACGGGCCACTTTAGTCAACCTCTGGGACAGGAGATCATAGAAGGCACCTGACTCATCAGCCTTCCTTGCATCCCTCCACTGATATTCATCTTCATTGGGGGTGTAAGCTACCACCATCCATTGTCTCCCACCAGTTCATCGGACATCCTGTATTCCACAGAGGTCCAGGTGGTACCAGTCCAGCACCCGGCAGAAGATTGGAATCCTCTCCTCTGCAACGAGCGTTCGAACATTCCATGTGGCCACACACAGTGGCTTTTTGTTGTTTCTGGAGGAACCCCGGGGGTGGGTACTCAGTCTCCTGGCTCCGCCAAATGGAGTTTGGCCAGAAGACATGATAAACGCCTGTTCCCCCTGGGGCCTCCCGCACAAGCTTGAGTTTGTCTTCATTTCGTGGTTTTAAGATATTTAGATTGGATGGTAGAGGGGTCACCAGCCTCCCGCATCCGTTCAGAGCCCCCTTTGCCACTGTAGAGGCTGTGAAAGCAGCCACCACAGTGTTATTGACCGACACCGCGACTAGGAGGGGGGTTGTTATGCCACTCCCTCGCACACAGACACCCATACACAGACATAGACGCCACCCCACTAAAACCTACACAGGCTGCTAGGGCCTTTACTGCACTAGCACAAGTACACTTGAGCAAACACATCCCGCACACAAAACCTTGCACGCACGTCCTTGCATGTACACACATGCGCTGGCAGGCAGATGTTCTTAAACGCAAGCAGCTGCTCTCTCACAAGCACCATAGGCTTGGGTAGGAAGCGCGTAAAGTATTTCGTTCATCTTATCTTGCACTACTTAAAATATATATACAATTATGTTGGTAAAACCCCACTGAAGGTTCTTAATGCAACCAGAGGACCTGTGGTACCTGTTCAAATGGTTGAATAAGGTCAATCGATTTGGTTGTTTAAAATATTCAACGAACAAAACAGCTGAATGGAACAAAAATCTGGTGAATACACTTCTACCCCTGACCAGCAAACGAAGCACAAATGGCTCAGCATTGGGAAAATGATGCACAACAACAGCTCCAGGTCCTTGTAAAGAACACCACACACTCCCGAAAGGTTAACGTGATTACAAATCCCGGCTCCCCAGTGACGCGCTACCCACGCCTCCGTTTAATACACAGCACGCGTCCAACCAAACACTTCACACTCATTACTGGTTCATAGCGTGCATTGTGTGTATATGACTTTGCAGTGTGCTTAAAATATTACATTCAAACATTAATTATTGAATGTATTTACCAACGAGAAGTCCTGAAAGTGACAGAACACCTTCGGTTGTGTGTGATTAAAAAAAAAGTATTCGTTTTTTAACGGAAATATACTTTAGCACACCGATATTATCACCCCTCCTTGAACCGCCACCTTACAGTGGTGGAGGGGTTTGTGTGCCCGAATGATCCGAGGAGCTATGTTGTCGGGGGCTTTACGCCCCTGGTAGGGTCTCCCATGGCAAGCAGGTCCTAGGTGACGGGCCAGACTAAGAGCGGTTCATAAGCCCTTCATGAATAAAAGACCAACGAGTACCGTTACGTCTCCCGGATTGGCGTTACCGGGGCCCCACCCTGGAGCCAGGCCCGGGGTTGGGGCTCGCAGGCAAGCGCCTGGTGGCCGGGTCTTTGCCCACGGGACCCGGCCGGGCTCAGCCCGAAATGGCGACGTGGGCCCGCCTTCCAGTAGGCTCACCACCCGCAGGAAGGTCCGTGAGGGGCTGGTGCAATGTGGCGGATGAAGATGGATGGATGGATATTATCATGAGAATTGTTTTCCACACCCGATTCGCTCTCTCTCCTTCACGATGTTTCGCTTCCCATGTTGGAATGCTCCTCGGGCATCCTGAAATGTTTGCAAATTGAGAGGGAGAGCGCTCGACACAGATATTCTGAAAAAAAAACTGCTTTGGAAAGAAATTCGTATCAATCGGACCATAAAAACTCACATTGACATTGTCGTTTATTAATTGCCGGTCACTCCTTCATTACAGCTACATTTGATCCCAATTAGTATCAAAATTTCGGCCCAGCTGCGTTTGCAGATATTAATTGGTCAATTTGAAGCAGGTGCATATGCTCCTTCCTTTTGTTGTGATAAAAAAAATGTAACATTTTCCATATCACTGTTGCTCTTATTTGTCTATTATTAATGTATTATGGTGCTGTGTACTTCATGATCATAATTGGGGATTCATGTTCGCACAAGTTGGTGTTGTGAGTTCGTTTAACTGTGCAATCCTGCGTATTGCTGATTACTTTTATGACTACGGTTAGAGTTTCCTGTATGCACATATTCTTACTGTCTGTTCATTTGCCCTTTGGTTGTATGTGTTATTATGTTGGTCATTTCGGATGTTTGTTGTCGCAGGAACCCCGCATCTACAGCTTGCAAGCTCACTGGGTACTTTTTGCTGTAATAACAAACGTCGATCTCTCCATCGACACACAGAGGGATTCATTACTGACATTCGTGTCGTCATGTATATTTAGATAAAGATGTGTATATAAAAAAAGCCCAAAAAAGTTTATAGTTGCTTATTTTCCATTCTGATCCCGTTGTTGTTGACGTGCCATTCTCTCCGCAGCTCTGTGCAGCGCTTTGTGACCTTCTGGTAAAAAGCGCTCTGTAAACACAATTATTATTATTGTCATGACGCGAGTGCTAAACGACACTGTATACGGGAGTTCCACTCCACGTACAAACGACATGTGAACCACACGTTGTGAAAGCTACCGGTATCCATTCCATCCGAGGGTGGTGTGAAACGACGGTATGGTGGTGGTGTTACAGTGGTGTGACGGCGGTGTGATGGCGATGTGACGGTAGTATGGCGGCAGTGCGACAGCGGTGTAATGGCTGCGTGACGGCGGTGTGGCAGTAGTGTGGTGATGGGGTAGCGGCGATGTAAAAGGGCGGTGTGGCGGTTCACGCACCGTGCGCTATAAGCCCAGCGACCCGGGTGTCAAACCCAGGCTCACGGTGGGGATTGAGCGAAGTGGGCGGATCGATCCCACACCAATCTGCACCGGCCACTGTGAGCAACGTATAAATTCACTGCTGGATGAAGGCCTGCCCACACTCCAATGGTCATCAAGGGGCCTTCACCCTGCAGTGTTCTTGATAAAGGGGTACATTTTACTGCAAATATATAATTGAAAATAACGACAAATGGTGTGACATTTTATATTCACTATTTAAAGACATTACCCCCCCCCCAATGGATCCTAGCCCTCGTCACAGAAGCCCGGAGGCGAATAGCCACGTACCTCAATAATAATAATTAATAATAGTTGCTTTTTTAGAGCACTTTTAACCCGATGGTCACAAAACGCTGCACAGAGCTGCGGAGAGAACGACACGTTAACAACGACATTGGGACGGCAAAACAGCAACAGTAACGTTTTGGGTTTTTTTTTTACAAATCCGAGCTGTGGGGAGAACGGCATGCCAACAACAACATCAGGATAGTTCAACTGAAAGTCAAATAGTAGCAATAAATTATAGGACATAAAATAAGAAATAAAAAAGTAATTCTTCAACAAACAAGGAATAAATGTTCCCGAGCAGGCGCAGGTCGGCAGAGAGCCATCATCCCCGCACGACAACATAAGACGCATCAACAGTCCCACCCAGAGGGCTTGAATGCTTTACGGAACAAGTGAGTCTTGAGACGATAATTGAAGATGCCCAGGGACTCAACTGCGATCTGGGCACATGAAGCAAGCCTGTATATGAGAATCGGAGTGGTGGGGTTGAGGAGGATAGCTGAAGTAGGTAATGGATGTATGTCGGAGCAGCACCAGTGAGAGCCTTGAAGGTGAGGAGGAGGATCTTGAATTCAATCCTGTATTTAACCAGTAACCAGTGAAGAGACATCAGTACTGGGGATATGTGATCGTGGATGGGTGTGCGAGTGAGAACTCTAGCAGCTGCATTCTGCACACGTTGGAGACGATTGATTAAGTACGCAGGGGTGCCAGGGAGCAGTGCATTGCAATATTCGGTTCGTGAAGAGATGAAGCTGTGTATTAGCTTCTTAGCATCAGCGGGTGACAGGATGTTGTGCAGTCTGGCTATGTTTCTAAGATTGATATCGGCTACCTTCATCACATTGTTGATGTGTGTCTCAAAGCTGAGTGAGGAATCAAGAGTCACACCTTGACTCCAGACTGCCTTAGCAACTTTAATGGTCAGGTCGTCAAGCATCAATTGGATAGGTGCAGTTTTGGAGAATTGGTGCAGGGTTCTGACAAGCAAAACTTCTGTTTGTCGCCATTTTGTGGAAGAAAATTTGAATTGAGCCAAGTCTTCACAGTTGACAGTTAGAACGACATGGAAAGAACAGACGCATTGATGGATGGCTTTGCGTGAATATAGACTGGGATGTCATCGGCATAGCAATGGTAGCTGAGATTGAGGCTGCACAGGATATGACCAAGTGGTTGCATTTAGATGCTGAAGAGGAGTAGGCAGAGAACTGAACCCTGAGGAACTCCAGATAAAAAAGGATGGATCAGCCAATGCAGGGCACAGCTAGGACCCATATACCATCCAGTTGCTCAAGTAAGATAGCATGGTCAATGGTATCAAAGGCAGCATTCAGGTTCAAGAGGACAAGAATACTTGGGAAGCCTTCATCAGTAGCGACGAGTAGGTCATTAACTACTTTGATCGGAGCAGTTTCAGAACTATGACTGAATCTGAACCCAGATTCGAAGGGTAATCAATGAAGCATGCTAACTCGCGGGTTCTCTTCGGGATAACGTGCCGCACAGCCCGCCAGTGTGTTTTCGAGTTGTGCAGACGCGATGACTAACGTCCCATGAACCGAATTCAGCTCAGAACGAGCTTCCAACAAGCATCGTAAAACAACTTTAGAGCTCGTGATGAATAACACCCTGGTAGTACAATCCCCCAAAACGCATCAGAGAGCAATTCCATGAACGTATTTTAAAACGTTTGGTAACGCTGGACGAAATGTGTTCTTCGTTTTCTGCCACAGCACTTATGGACGTTCTAACAGAACACAGAGAAG
>JAZEWT010000004.1:10378699-10401387 GCA_036362905.1 Mordacia mordax
TGTTTGCACGTTCTCCCCGTGTGTGTTGCTTTTCGTCGGGTACTCCGATTTCCTACCACACTCCAAAGACATGCTTCCTAGGCTAATTCACCTCACTGAATTCCCCCCCCCGCCGGTGCACCCAGACGCTGTAACTGGATTACCCCATCCCGCTGGACAACTGTCAAAAACCACCACACAGCTCCACGTTTCCCTCTTGTCTCGAATACAAACCGCCTGGCGGAACGGGAAACAAAAATCCTCGTCGCCCCCCTCCCTTGCACCCTCCCTGCCCCCGCAGCGCGCTGGACTCGGAGAGCGAGTCGCTGGTCCAGGAGGCGCTCGACCGGCTGATGACTGGGCGCACGGTGCTGGTGATCGCGCACCGCCTCTCCACCATCCAGGGCGCAGATCGCATTGCGGTGCTGGAGCGCGGGTGTGTGGCACAGGCCGGCACTTACGCGCAGCTCACGGCCGAGACGGGCGGCACCTTCCACCGCCTGGTGGAACGCCAGACGGTCTTGCGCCACGCCGTCCATGGGGACCAGCGCGCTGGCTGAGCGTCACCCGACCGGCGCTCCAGAGGAGAGAGCATGAATGCGCGACACCGGCAATCCCAAAAGAGCAGCTGTATAGGTGAAATTTTCAGTATCTTCGATTAACGAGACACTGAGGAAAGCTGCCGAATAGAGAGCGTACGCTTCCTAAACACCAATTGTGAAGAACCTTAGATTGGACGAACGACACATAGCTAGATGGCTGGTGTGCAGGATGTATTTTGCCAAATCAGCGCCGGCATTGAACTACTTAATCAGAAACGCGTTGTTGTGCACTTGCATTGTAACCCCATTACTCGCGTTGTGTAGCCGTGCTGTGTCGTGATTTGTAACGGAGCAGGTGCACCGACACCGCGCCACCTTGTGGTGTGAAATTCGAATTGTCAACACGGGCCGGGCAGTGATGCGGCATCTCACGACCTAAGTTATCGTCTCATCTCATGTCAGAAACCGCTTAATCCTGTACAGGGTCGCGGTGAGCCAGAGCCCATCCCGGCAGACACAGGGCGCAAGGCAGGGATATACCTACGATAGGACGCCAGTCCATCACCAGGCACTGAGGGCAATTTAGTCTGCAAGCCAATTAACCTATGCAGCAGCATGTTTTTGGACTGTGGGAGGAAACCGGAGTACCTGGCGAAAACCAACGCGGACACGGGGAGAACATGCCCACTCCACACAGGCACCCGAGCCGAGATTCGAACCCGGGTCCTTCTTGTTGTGAGACGACAGCGCTACCCACTGGGCTACCGTGCCGCCCACGACTTAAGTTAATAATAATAATAATTACACTTCAACAGCGCTTTTCACCCGAGGGTCACAAAGCGCTGTACTGAGCTGTGGAGAGAATGGAATGTCAGCAGCAACAAGAACGGCAAATCAGTATATTTTTTTTGTTTTTTTGTTACAAATCTAAGCTGTGGAGGGAATGGCATGTCAACAACAACAATAGCATCAAAGCAGTCAAAAATTTATAAAATATGTAGGTGTAGACTCAAAAGCCATCCAAACTGTCAGTAGCATTAAGGGAACCATGTCAACAAGCATTTATTAGATAGATAATAAAAATTGCATTTATAAAGCGCTTTCATCTGAGGGTCACAAAGTGCTTCACAGAACTGCAGAGAGAGCGGCACGTCAACAACAATGATGTTTATTATTACAGCAAAAAATACCCAGTGAGCCTGCAAGCTCTGGATGTGGCATTCCTGCGATACAATTAACGTTTGATCTTTCCAATGCAGCCACGTATAAAATCACAAGGTAAATTAAATTCAACCGCGCCAATTTATACAAAGATGAAGCCATAACCATAATCCTAAAGTAAACAGTAACACGCAAAATTGCACAGCACAACATGCTCGTAATTGAAAACTGATAATTTTCACGATAATCAGAATACCGACATTTCTCAAATAGCATTATTACAGGTCAACTATATTTTGTATATAAGATATTTAATCTATTTTATACGTGCATTATGATGTGTTGAAAGAATATATCTGGTGAAAGCGGTGTTTTTGCCCAGATGCAGACACAGTGGCCTTAGCAGCCGAGTGAGTTCAAATCCTCGAGCTCGGACGCTGTCGCCTCGATCGCTCGCCCCCTCGCTGCGGCTCCGTCGCAGAGGAGCGGCGCCAGCGGTCGTTATGCGAGTGTCTTTTTAAGGCCTGCGCGATGCTGTCATTCAATTTTCCCTCGGGAACCACCGTGCTCTGGTCGTGTCTGCCCATGCACTGTGAATATTACGTGACGCAAGCCGACTTCGAGACGATTTTTAGAAAAAAGGGAATTTTTTAAAGTTATTTTTCTAATTTTGATAAAGCCGTCTCTGGCTGACGAAGCTGCACATTCACTAAATGAATGCACCGTGACCGTAGTGACATGGTTAAGAAGATAATGAGATACCAAATGGGTTGTAAACAGAGGAGACACTACGCTAGGCATTGGGTCTTGTATTTGGAGCACGTTTGCCTGGTTTTTACACATTCCACTTTGAAATAAAGATCATTTATGATGAGTCGCAATGTATTCCACCTTGGTTGCATCGCTGCATGCAGTGGATTAGTGGCTCATTTGTCCCTGATCCCCTGACCTCTGTGTGCCTTCAACTCGGCTGGGGTGGTGCATATCTAGGAACCGGGACCTTGGAGAATTGGGGATGGGCAGTGATACTGTCCTGCGCACCGGTAAGAAAGTGGCCGGAGCATTCATTAGAAATAGATGGGAAGGGGGTTTGCGATACGATCGTACCGGTAAGAAGTACAAGTTACTTTCAACTCTGGGGTGGGTAGCAGTGGGCGAGTTCGCTTAGATCGACGGATGTCTCGGAAACCTGCAGACAGGTGGAATTTTCAAGGAGCCTCCGAAAACCTTTAGGGGGTGGCCTTACCGAAGAGCTCCAGTTGTCCCACAACTTCCCCAGGGGCATCCGCCAGTCCAACCAAGGCCATGCCGCTTGGTGGCCTGCAGCTGCACACACATGTACGTGTCGTCCAGCACGAGCGGACTAAAAATAGCACGCGCGCCTGTACGACAAGGATCAACTGATCACCAGAGAGGCCCCGCGCGCAGTCGTTACCACCATGCGTCGAGGATACACTTTGCTTCAGAAGAATGAGAGAATGAATGAGCGAAGACCCCCGAGCGCCGCGCGGTTTAGGGTGCGATCGCCGCGCACCAGTGCACGCCTTGCCTTCTTTAGGCAGCGGGGAAGGCGGTCAGACGTAACCCGATCGGTCTCAAAAATACCCGCGGCGTGCCGCTCGGGGCCACTCTCCGCTGCCCCCAGGCGCGCGAGGGCGCCGTGAAAGAAAAAAAAACCGCTGGGCGACTCCGGAAAAGGAGATGGCCTCGCTGCGCGCGGTGTCTCTCACAGCGAGGAGACCGGGATACGGCTGTGGATCGAAGGGCCTTCAGCTGTTTCCGGTCGTGGATGGAGCTGGCATCTCGGAGGCACAGAAAAACCGGGACATATCGTTTGTGGGGTGAAGCAGGGGTTCTCAATGTTTTGCATCTCATTGCCCACGTGGCTCACTTTGGTTTGGTCTCCACGGACCACGAGGAGGTGCTCGCGGCCCACTGATGGGTTGAGAATGGTCGGAGGGGGGAGTAAACGGAACAAGACAGCGAAGGCTGTGGGTGGAACGGGCGAGACTCGGATTTGGAATGACGTTCCAGGGAAACGTCAATTTTCCCAAGACAGCTGCCTCCTCAATAAGAAGGATGTTCCGGGGTAAAGCAAGACAGGTGGCAACTCTAGTCACCGATGACACAGGAAGGTGAATTTTTCGCGTAATTGGAACGAGATGTCACTGGCCTGATCATCGGCGCGCCCACACGGACACACATCGGTGCGGTGTAGGACAGGGTTGTTGGAGCGCGGATTTGTTCAACCTCTCAAACCCGCTGAGCTGCGGGTGACCATGAAATGGTTGTAAGGCAACCGCAAGCATTTTATATGTATATACAAAACGTTCAGAACGCCTGGAGATGCTTCAAACGTGGGAGGCAAGATGCCGCGAAGGAAAGAAGGAATGCTCGACACGGCTGTCCCGAAAGGGCAGCTCCCGAAAGTAATCCTCAATATTACGTTACCATTAAAGTTTTCGGTGCGCGCTTTCTACAGCGGTTAACCAAGGAACCCCACGTTTAGATATTGCCCGGGACTGGAACCCACGAGGCAAAGTGAGCGCCCCCTGGCCTGGCGAGGAGACGGTGACGGTGGTGGCGTGAGCGGGGCGGCCGCGGGCCGAACCGCACACCTCTGGTATCACGGCAGTGAGCGGTCACCGGGCGGGTGGCGCAGTGGTAACGCTTCTCACAGCAAACCACTCCGGTTCGATTCCGGACTCGGGTGCCATTGTGTGAGATTGGAATGTTCTCATATGGTTTCCCTCGCATAGATTTCACAAAGCACCCTAACTGGTCCTGGTCAAAAATATTCCAAATCTGAAAACAACTATTTGCAAATCACTGCCTTTGAATCACAAATTATCATCGGCCCCCCAGAGCGACAAGCTTGGCAGAACCCTGCAAAGTGTCTGGAGACTCGGAGGGGCCTTTCTGGGTCATACAAGGGCAATGTATAGAGTAGTCGTGATGTCATTCCAAAACGTGTCAGTATTCCTACTGGCTGAGCGTATCGCGTGACAACTCTGCAGAGGTTCTCACAAATCTGCAGCAAGGCTGATCTCTCGGCTCCGAACTGATCACATCATCATCGCCATCTAGCAGTGCTTGTGAGACACAACTACGGATTGATCACATCTCTCCTTGAAAAGTATCTAACATCGGCCTCTTGTGCGTTCCCCACTCAGTCAGCACTGACCTGACCTCGGCAGCCACTAATATACGACCCAATTACCTGCCCAGCGGCGAGCGCGTGTTGTACAGATTCCACACGGGCCACGAGCAACGCCATCGGAAGCGTAGCGATCCGCATAAGAATAATAATAACTATTATTTTATTATTTATCACGATTATATTGACTCAAGCGCGATTCCATCAGCAATGTAGCACATTATAGCTCTTCTAAAGGCTGCAGGGATGATGTGGACTAATGCCAATGAAACCTAATCGATGGAATTAATGCATCGATTAACAGATTCATAGCTACACCGCTATGAATCGTCGCCAGCGATTACATCGGCTCTCTGGATAAATACGCGCATTCCTGGGGAGGAGATTGGCGTGTGGGGGAGGCTGGGAGGGAGGGGTGGGGGTGCATCTAGGGAGCACTTGGCCTAGCCGGTCCCTCGGGCGTCGCTGCCCCACGTATCCTCCCAACAGAGAGGAGGAGGAGGTGTTGGCGCAGGATACTCCTGTCCGTGAAGGTCGTGGAGAAGGGACATGCGGACACAGGCGCACAGCCCCGACTGGACGCTCGTCTGCAGTGGCGAGCCGAGCTGCTTGTGGAAATTCCACGTTCTCATGTCTCTCTGTACATCGCAGAGAGACCGTTCACTTCGCACAGAGTGGTGGCGCAGAAGGTGTGCCGAGTAGGTGACAACGCATTCCTCTAAACACGCGCTTGCTTGCCTGCCTGCGCGCTTTGCAAATGCCTGTGTACCGATGTAGGGTTCCACAGCCCCTCATGATGCCTCCAACTTGGGAGGCGAAACGTCGCGACAGAGAGAGAAGGAACACTCGACACGGCGGGCCACAGAATGTTAGTGTTTACGTTTTACGCAACAACAATGCGCGTAACGGTCACCGTTAATAACCATTGCGGTGATATCGGCGGACCGTGTTTATGTGCGTATTTAGGGCCACGGTGTTTCATCGTGTTAGTCTCAGTTCGTTTAAGTAGTGTAAAGCTTTAACACACATACAGGACACACTGCCCGTCGTACTTCCCCGCGTGATTTGCGGGACAGCCAAAGGGTGAGGGGGGTGGAGTGGGGGAGCTTACAGAGGAGCGGATCTTCCGTTTGTTTAGTTTCTCTCAGACTGAACGACGCCTGTGCCAATTAAACGCGCGTCTCAAGTGGCAGGCGTTGGCAAATCTATATATTTTTAGCAAATACGGTCGAGCAGGCGACGTGTTTGTATCAGCGGGCAGGTGAGACACGCTAATGCATCGTGGAGTCTCAGAAGATAACGCGCTGCTGAGCGTAATAATCATAATGAAATAATAATGGTACAACTCGTGACGCGCCACGCAAATTCCACGCCTGGATACGAGGCGCGAGGAAATCGCAGAGGGAGAAGTCAGCCAGACAGTAATCTTGCGCCAACTCACCAGACACTGCTTCCTGTGTATTGTAATGTTATCGACTAAAACCGGGGAACCCGGAGGAAACCCACGCAGAACAGGGGGTGAGAACACACACACACGCCACAATGGAGGAGACGCGGATGTTACCACCGCATAGACACGCTAATCGGGCTTGGTTAGTGCGCAGGAAGTTAAACCACCCCCGTACTACCCGGCGTGGTGCAGGCGCGGAGGAGGTGTCGACTTGAAACCCCCTCGTGCGAGCCGGGTTTTCCCCAGCTTCTGCTGAATCCTCTTAGCAAACCGGAATTAATTTAATCGAACATATTTGCACAATAGCAAGACGCTCCTGAATAGACTCAAGCGAGGTATCTCCATGAGTGACGATAGACACAGTCTCTCCCTACCGACCGCCTCGCAACGCCATTCAGCAGACGCAGCTACCGCGGGCTCCACATGTGGCATCGTCAGCAAGCAGAGGTCCGCTCCTTGACAGAGCAGGGAACAGACCGCCATCGAGGCAGACCCTTCCTTTATTGTCTGTGTCTGCTCAATCGCATGCGCAGTTGGGGGCAGCGGAGCCTATCTCGATAGACACAGGACGCAAGTCAAGGCTACATCCAAGGTGGGACGCCAATCTGCCTCCAATTTGCATAAAACCGGGGGAAATTTAGGCAACAGGATAATAAACCAAGACAGCAGCGTGACTTTGGACGGTAGAAGGAAAGAGGAGTACCCGATACAAACTCACATGGACCCGAGGGGAACACGCAAACTCCACAGAGAAAGCTAGCCGAGCCGGGAATTGAACCCGGTTGCTTCTTGCTGTTAGGTGGTAGCGATACCGCGCCATTTAGCCACCTTTGCGATGCACCCGTAACGTTTCCACCGCTACAAGGGATATTCTTACGGCTCGATGAATGACAATTTCTCTCCGAAGATTTGTTTTTGGGATAGGATTGTGGAGTCTTCTGCGAGGGCGGCGCGGTGGCCCAGTGGTTAGCGCTGTCGCCTCACAGCAAGAAGGTCCCGGGTTCGAATCTCTCGGCTCGGGTGCCTTTCTGTGTGGAGTTTGCATGCTCTCCCCGTGTCCGCGTGGGTTTTCGCCGGGCACTTCGGTTTCCTCCCACAGTCCAAAAAGCATGCTGCTGCATAGGTTGATTAGCTCGCAGGCTAAATTGCCCCGCAGTGCCCGGCGATGGACTGGCGTCCCATCGTCGGTATATCCTTGCCTTGCGCCCTGTGTCTGCCGGGATAGGCTCCGGCTTCACCGTGACCCTGTATAGGACTAAGCGGTTTCAGACAATGAGATGAGATGAGTCTTCTGCGAAGGAGAGAGAATGAACGCTCAACAGCGCTATCCCCACGAAGTAGCTGCGAATACACACATTGTCCTGCAAAGGCAAAGACCCACCGTATAACCTTAACAGACTGTAGGGTCAAGTGCCCTTAGCGAGTACCTTTGAAGGTCGACACACAAGGGCGTGGGTGACCAGCACCACGCCCGACCGCCTTTATCTCCCCAGTGGCTATATATATTGCGCTAGGTACTCATTTGAGGCTGAGTTTACCGAGGGGAGGCTCAGGACCGGTTCAGAAGCTCGTCATTGGCTTGCTTCAAACTCGGGTGGCCGGCTTTGCAGGCCAACGCGCTAATTGCTGTGTCTGTATGTGCATTGTCCTGCACACACAGACACACACAAAGTGAACCCGCGCGTTCGGCAGCAGTGACCGGCCGGCAACACAATCACGCGTGTTCAGTTCCAGCGCTCCGTCTCGAGTAAATAAAACGCTTATTGGCTGATAGGCGTCAGCGCTGTGCGGCACGACGCGCGCGGAATCCTGCGCGAGCAGCGGACACAGAATGTATTATTTCCAGAAAAAAATGGGTAAAACTTCTTCTTTTACATCTCTATACTGGAAGAAAGAACCCATAGCTTAATCTGCTCAACCCGAGATACAAGGCATTGATATTGCGTTGTCCTGAGCTGATTGCCTTTGGGCAACATTTGGCTAGCACTGAGAAGAGACTAACAAGGAAGCTGTCTCTGGTGTGGGCCAATCGGTTTTAAGGAAAATGCATAAATTATCAAAGCATCTTTGTATTCTTTGCCACAGGCGTGTGTGGCTTTTGCAAACTTGACACTTTACGAAAAGTTCTTATTTGGTTTTTTAAGGAAAGTAACACTCTATTATTTCTAGAAAAAATGTGTATAGAATATTTTTTTAAATGTCTATATAATCGCAGAAAGTACTCACATATGGAATCTCGTAGAGCGGTGCTCTATAATCCCAATCGCCGTGCTTAGTGCTAGCGAGACACGCTTCAACCATAAGCATGGATAGTCCCTGTCAACGGAATGAAGTTTGATTTTAAGCGCAACAAAGCCTCTTCACTTTTTCTCTTTGCCGCTTATGCTGCTCTTATTGTCTAGAATTAGTTCCGCTGGATTCTGTTCACAGCCTCCCTTCCGTCATGTCCTCCTAGCTCAATACAACCCTCCTACACCTTCTCCTATCCTCCCTTTCCTCCTACACACTCTCCTCTCCTCACTCTCCTGCTACACCTCCTCTCCTCCCTCTGCTCCCTCTGCTCCTACAGACCTACACCCTCTCGTCTCCTCCCTCTCCTCCCTCTCCCCCTACACCCTCTCCTCTCCTCCCTCTCCCCTCCTCCTCAATGAACGTCTGGGGGGCAGGGTGTCTATGCAGCGCAAACATTCGCGCCTAAGACAGAAAGTCCTGCCAGAGGCGGTTCGATTTCCGACCCGGGCGCCTTTCTTTTTGGCGTTTCTGTATTCTCCCCCTGTTCTGTGTGGGTTTTCCTGGGGGTTATCGGATCTCCTCCCACAATAAAACGAACCTTATCCATTAATTCGCCGATTACATCATAGTATATAGGACGCAGTAGTTGGCGGCTGGCAAATGTTGGCGCCGGCTAATTGACTGGCTACGACCTTGGGGTGATCAACGCTTTAAAAAAATATACGTTATTATTACTTGATTGTGCACTGCCCTCCAATCCAACCACCTCTCCATCATTCCATCTCTCATCCATCTAATCAGCTATTCTCCCCTCCAGCCAGCCATCTATCCCTCCATGCATCCATCTCTTCATCCATTCTTCCATATCTCCACCCCCGCCCCCGCCGCCCTGCCATCCATCCATGCCTCCTGTGCCCCCCCACACCCAACCCCCTCCCCCCGCCCACGTGTTGCCCCGCGCAGCTGCTCGCCCCGCGAGGAGGAGGAGGAGGAGGTACGGTGCGCGACACAAGGAACTCATTGACACGTCACGCCGTCTCGATACGCACTGCGGCCCAGCTGTCTGCGCAATCGTCGCCATGCCCCCCTGCTCCCCGCGGCACCTTGAGCACGTGACGCCGCTGACACTCGGCTGTAGGCCCGGAGGGGAACCACCTCGGGGGCGCATCTGTTCCCTGCCAAGGATCCCGATCTCTACCGCTCGGCACCACGGCCGGTGCGGGCGGTTACAGTGGTGTTAAGCGCGGGCGGATGGGCGTTGTGATGTGTGTCAAGATGTAGTACCTGGCGGAGGTGCCGTCTGTAGGCGAAGTACGTAAGATGATCCAGAGCCTGAGACCAGTTAAAGCACGGGGCAGAGATGATCTCCGAAGCGAAATGCTGAAGAGAGGTGGTGTTTGTCTGCAGACTGTCCTATGTGATGACATTATTAAAACCATCTGGAGAAAATGACGGGTTACGCAGAAATGAAAGGATGTCGTAGTGGTCCTCTTCTTTAAGAAGAGGAACCGCACCGATTGTGATAACTACAGGGGCATCTCGCTCCTCATTGTGTGGAAAAAGATCCTGGCAAGGATGATTCAATATCGCCTTGTCAGGTGCTCTGAGGAGAGGCTTGCGAAGCCCCAGTGTGGTTTCAGGCCAGGGTGGTCTTGTACAGACGCCACATTCTATGTCTGCCCACCACAGCAGAGGTGTAGGGAATTCCAAAAGGACCCGCATCTCTGCTTTTTTGGCCTGGTTAAGGTCTACGATACCACCAATAAGCCAGAGCAGTAGATTATTCTTCGTCTTTCAGCCTGGGTATAGATACGTGGTCAGGATTCAGAGCCATTCCCTGTTCGCCTTGGGGTGCGACAGGGATACCCTCTGTATCCCCCACATTATTTAACATCTTTTTGACCACATAGTTCGAGAGGATTTCCATGGATGTACCAGTACAATCTCCATCTGGTACAGGCACAGTGGGAACCAGAACGATGCCGAAGTATAGTCAAAGCATGGCTCTCTATTGGCCAACCATGTCATGTATGCTAAAGATTTAGCAATTGATGCTCACTCTGATGAAAAGTTAGGGCTCTGCTATTGAATCGGGAACATGCCAAACAGAGTGGGGGTAGGTCAACAGCCCCACCAAAACTTCGGTACTTTATGCCACCGAACACTCCAGCCCTTCAGCTGTTTATAAGTGACGGAGCAGTTGTGTAGAGAGTGGAGAAGTTTTTTTTTTACCTGGGCAGTGTGCTTATGGCTGGTTCCGGTTTGGCAGCGGAGATCTCACTTCGAATCAGTCAGGTAGCATTATCTTTTCATCAACTGCATAGCCCTGTGTGGAATGTGCCTGGCCTGTCAATTCGCACGAAACGTTGGATCTTCTCAGCTGCAATCATATCATCTCTTCTCTATGCTTGCAAAATGTGCATACCCCCCTGGTGGAACATCTGCGACGATTTGAAACTTTACGGCTGCCCTTCCTCTGATCCATCTTGGGTTTAACCAGGTTGGACTGTGTGACGAGCTCACAAATTATCGAAAATTGCAGACAGAGTCCCGTTGGTGAGATTCTCCAGCAGGCAAGGCTCCGGTGTCTGGATAATGTATTCTGCATACCCAGCCATCGCATGCCTAAACATCTTCTGTTTGGCCAGAAAGAGGGGGCTAAACAGGCGTGGCAGGGGCTGGAGAAGAGATGGCCCGATGTGGCACAGGAGGATATGGAGCTGAGTAAACTTGCTGAAGACTGGTACCAGTAGTATCAAGATCGATCTCTATGGAGGCAGTCATCCTCCAACAACGGAGAAGGGCACAGGCGCGACGCTCAGAATAACGAGCAGAGCGCCGGGCGGGAAGAGTAGGAAGCAGAGGGAGTGCCGCCGCCAGTCAGCCCATGCTACCAAGGTCTGTCCCGCGACCTGTCAGCGAGTCTTCCACACTTCGCGTAGCTTTAATTTGGCAGATCTAGTACAGGCGCCGAGGGGACGTCACCTCCACATAGTGGTGAATGGTGGGTTTTGTTGTTGTTTGACAGGTAGTGTGGCGGTTAGTCTAAGTTGTGATGAATTACCAGCGTCCTATCCGGGGTACAACCAAAATAACTGGACAACTGTTAAAAATAGCTACCTAGCTAAATAGTTCCTTCCAGCTTAAATACGAACTGACTGATTAAGCGCATTGTACTACATACCCGGCGACGCGAGTTTGATTCCCGTTCATGACCAATAAGTGACGAAAATTCGAAACGGTTCTGGGCTTCCCCTAGCTCCACTCAGCCAGTGTACTCATGTAAAGAATGTAAAAGGTTGTTTTTACCATTTCTGGCAATTATACAGGTGTTAAAGATCTTAAAACACCAAAATAAACGCCTTTCACCTTTTCTATTCTTTACATATGTACACTGGAAAAAGTACCCATAGCTTAAACAGCTCGACCGGAGCCACTGAAGTATTGATATTGCATTGTCCTGAGCTGACTGCCTTTTGGCAACATCTTGCTAACACTGACAATCAGGCTCAAAAGAAAGCCATGTCTGGTGTAGGCCAATCAGCTTGAAGGACAATACATATGTTATCAAAGCTTTTTGTTTGCATATTTCGCCACAAGTATGTGTGGCTTTTATAAACTAGACCCTTTGTGAAGGGTGTCTATTTTGGTGTTTTAAAATCTCAACATCTGTATAATTGCCAGAAACGGTTAAAACCTTTTTTATTCCTTACATAAGTGAGCTGACAGTTTTGAGAGACCACGCCACTGTATTTGTTCCAACGTTCATCTTTAAAGCCTCTCTAGAACATCATTAGAATTCAGATTGCTCAGTCACGACTGTTTATAGTAGAGCTGGATGACCTGTACCCAAAAACTACGAGCGCGCGTCTGGTTCATACAAGCGCCTCGTCGCTCGTCACAACCCGGAATCGAACCCAGGCGGTACGACATTGAAATGCCTCCGTCTGTTGTGGCATCTCGCGACTCGACTGAGGGGAAGTAGGACGTGAACCACGGACTGCAAACAACGTCCCCAGCCTCTGGACAGGCGCGTTCGCGCTTGACAGCGCCCATCGCTGCCCTTACAAGGCGATATCGACTGGGAGACGCACAGAGGCAGCCGAGGAGGCCAGCCCCGTTAAACAGGTGTCTCGGCGATCCCCAGCAATCGCCACCACCATCATCATCGGCTGCCCCGCCTCGCCCCGCGCAACTCAAGGGCAAGACGCACCGGGGGGGAGGGGGGGGCATCTGCCTCGCCGCGTCACATCGCAGTTGGTGGCTCGCTACTGTTGTATAGATGTGGGGTGTCATCACGATTCGATGTGTGATGGGAAGTGCTCCCAAGAGCTGTTCTTTCGGGATGGCCGTATCGCGCGTTCCTCCTGTTTTCTTCGCGACGCTTCGCTTCCACATGCTGGAGACATCGTCAGACGTCTGACGGGGTGGCGAAACGTCGATAATGTTTTTCCTTTTCATGGAAAGTGAATACTAGGGGGACCTGGAACCATGTTGCGAGGCCCCCCGCAACACAACTTGCTTGGGACAGTGCGTGCGCGAAAACATCCAATTTGGGGGGGGGGGGCTTGTTGTACGGTGTGAGCTGGGGAGAGCAGTCCTCTAACCCAACGAACCCACTGCTCACAACCATCCCCGGGAATCCCAACACAGCGGTTCGCTACATTTTGCACCTCGGGGTCAACTCGGGTCTGTTTTCTGCGGACCACTAGGGGGCGCTCGCTGCCCACTGATGGGTCGCGTTTGAGAAGGCGCGTCCAAGACACGCTGTTGGACACGTGCTATAAGCACATGCGGTGATGGGTACAGCGCACGAGGGTGTGGTGAGGCCTTGCCCCACGCCCGACCGTCTTTGTCTGCCCAGTGGTGATGCTCGCACACCGCACCGAGGACTCATTTGAAGCTCAGCGGATCTGGGGTCGGCACAGGACCGGTCCAGAAAGTCGTCAATGGTGTTGGCCGTAAGTTGGAATCGAATTGTGCTCGCCGGGTTCATAGCGCAGCCTGCTAACCGCTGCACCACTGCTCCCCACACGCATCCACTGAACACCACCCCCCTCGTCTTCAGCGCTGGGGGAGGCTCCCCGTCTCCCTCGAGTCAAGTACCGCCAGGTTCCCAACAGTTAGCGGAGACAGCCCCCGGACACAGTCACGGCCCCTGTTACAGGCCCCCACGCCGGAGACAGCCACGCACACACACACACACACGGCCACCGCCGCCGCCGCCGAGCAATAGCCTCACCTTCCCAGCGTTGATGTGTAATTATATATAACTCACACTTCCACATAAGGCCAGCGCGCTATTTTGGAATACAAAGTGCAAAGTGGGCCCTAAGATTAGCTGTGCGGGGTGCGGGGGCCGCCAGGCCGCGTTCCCTCATCCTTCTGTTGCCCGGTCTCAACTCAATCGCCTTTATTTAACCAGGTGGGAGGCCGGCAGACAGCGCGCCTCTCGAGACGCGTGAACCGATCTCTTACACCGACTTGAGGACGCTATTTTATAACTATGGTCTGTTCTTCAAAACGATATCACGGAGTCTTTGAAGTGAAGTCGAGTGCGAACCCTGCACTCTGCGCTGACGTGAACCCACAATTAACACGTTACAACGTCAACATTAATTGTCCGGCGGCGGCGGCGGGTGTCGAACCGCCAGGTTTCTCTGGAGAGACTCAGCAGCGGTTAACGAACTCGATGACCGCTGGGCACCCCGTGCGTCTCGCTGTGGGACCACCGGGCTACCCTCACGGAGACAGCAGTCGCGGTGACGCTGTCAGGGACTGCGACGGTCAACGTGTTTACGTTGCTTCGTCTTGCGCGCCGCGAGTAGGGGCATTCACGTGACACCCCTCGGCCCGACGGTCGAGAATATTAACGGAATGGTAGTCCATGGAGGCAACGCGGCAATCAATTCAGCTCGGTGTGCAGGAGCTGGACGGCGAGAAAAGATCTGGGGGATTTGGGGAGGCCTTCATCCAATAGTGGACCGATCATGGCTAGTTGATGACAGAAATTATTGAAATAATGATGATGATCCCTTCGGCTAAGTGGCACCCAACACAGCGGTTCGCTACACTTTGAAGCCACGCAAGTGTTAGAAAAAATTATCTCCCATCTCATTGTCAGAAACCGCTTAGTCCTGTACAGGGTCGCGGTGAGCCGGAGCTCACCGTAAGGCAGGGATATACCCACGATAAGACGCCAGTCCATCACCCGGAACTGCGGGAAAATGTAGTCTGCAAGCCAATTAACCTATGCAGCAGCATGCGAAAACCCACTTGGACACGGGGAGAACATGCAAACTCCACACAGAAAGGCACCCACCCGAGCCGAGATTCGAACCCGGGACCTTCTTGCTGTGAGGCGACAGCGCTACCCACTGGGCCACCATGCCGCCCAAAAAATAATCTATTATATAATTTAAGAATAATATGACAATTTGTAACGCTCTTCACAAATTGAGAATTCTATGCCTGATCATGGACCAGAGACGGAGTTGGAGGCGCAGCGAGGAAACCGCAGAGAGGGGGAAGTCAGCCACGCGGTTGGACGGCGCCAACCCGCCAGACATTGCGTTCTATATATAACGATATTATCGACCAATAAATTAATGAGCCTCATCTCATCTCACTGTCAGAAACCGCTTAGTCCTGTACAGGATCGCGGTGAGTCGGAGCCTATCCCGGCAGACACAGGGCGCAGGGCAGGGAGATACCCACGATGGGACGCCAGTCCATCACCGGGTACCGCGGGCAATTGAGTTTGCAAGCCAATTAACCTATGCAGAAACATGTTTTTTAGACTCATCTCATCTCATTATCTCATCTCATCTCATTATCTGAAACCGCTTAATCCTATATAGGGTCACGGTGAGCCGCAGCCTATCCCGGAAACACAGGGCGTAAGGCAGGAATACACCCGACGACGGGACGCCAGTCCATCGCCGGGCATTGCGGGACAATTTTAGTCTGCGAGCCAATCAACCTATCCAGGAGCATGCTTTTGGATTGTGGGGGGAAACCGGAGTACCCGGCGAAAACCCACGCGGACACGGGGAGAGCATGCAAACTCCATACACAAATGCACCCGAGCCGCGAGATTCGAACCCGGGACCTTCTTGCTGTGAGGCGTCAGCACTAACCACTGGGCCACCGCGCCGCCCTGTTTTTTAGACTGTGGGACGAAACCGGAGCGCCCGGTGAAAATCCACGCGGACACGGGGAGAACATGCAAACTCCACACAGAGAGGCACCCGAGCCGAGATTCGTACTCGGGACCTTCTTGCTGTGAGGCAACAGCGCTACTCACTGGGCCACCGTGCCGCCCTAATTAATGAGTGTGTTTTTTTTATGGTGGGAGGAAACCTGTGAACTCGGAGGAAACCCACGCATAAAAAGACAACACACAATATTCGGCATAAAAGGGGCGCGAGGCGGGGATCGAACCTCCTCGAGCAGAATATTCTCCCGTGCGGTGCAAATGTCACCACTGCAGCGCCCTGCATCGGGACCGTGCACCGCGAGGGGGAGGCAGAGGGGGGAACGCGTGCAGGCCCGCATTTCACCCACCCCGGGGCCGTTCCGGGGCCGCCCGTGCCCCGCTGATAACGCGCACCGCTGTGTCGAAGCAGTAAAACTAGCGCCACGAGCTCCAGCGTACGTTCCGTGAGCGCCCTGTTTTAACCTTGGAATAAAGACGTCACGTTGTCGCGCAGTGTGCCTGTTCAAACCCACCTGGGACCAGGAATAACACCGCAACGAGCTCGCTATTGTTATCAGACTGACACGTAGAGCGATGCCACCATCTGCGTGTTATTCCATCTGCACGCAGGTTCACAGGCCCAGGGTGACGATGGCACCGCTCAGGCATTGGCGCGCATTGCGCACGGCGGTACCGTAGCGAGATTCACATCGGCGCTGAGCCCAGGGAGAGCACCCAGAGCCTCAAGGCCGCTCGTTAGCAGAACTCCTTAGTGCAGTGCAATGTTTGACGGAATCGGTTCTTAAGAGAGAATCGGAGAGAACCCCAAAAATCGGCCAGTTGTTATTTAAGTTGGAAGGAACTGTTGAGCAATACAGCGCGCTTTAACAGTTGTTCAGCGGGGAGGGGTAAGTAAGTTACATCTCAGGGCACCGACGTCAATTTAGTCAGCATGACAATGAACATCATCAGCAGCATGTCTTTCAACTGTGTCATCCATGACCACGGGCGGGTGACCCCCTCCGCGACCTCCCAGCCGCACCTCCCGTCCCCTACAACACCTGGCAAGCCGTGGTGCTGGCCACTCATCCGAGCGCTCGCTACCTCACCACGGAGCGACTGTGACCCAGCGTGCCAGCGCTAATAGCTCACGCCCATTAATAACAACACTCGCAATCGCGTAATGAAGGCGCGTCCAGTAGCACGCTGCGCGCCGCGCGCGACTTTTACTGCTGTTCCCCACTAATTGAACGAAACCATTTTGGGTCAACAATCGCGCGATCCTTGCCCCTTGTGCGCGCTGCCGCCGGGCATAGCAAGGGGTCCCGTCTCCCACCCCTCGCCGTGCCCTTACAAGGCGCGGCCGGCAAATCCGGGACTCGAGACGGGAGCGCGCTTCATTCGGCCCAGACCCGTCCAGGCCACCGCCTCGCCATTCATGGGTCGCCCGGCGTGGCCGACGCCAAATATGGAGACGTTCTTACGCGACACCATATGGAGAGCGGGGTGCGCGCAGGAGGAGGGAGGAGGAGGAGGAGGCGGAGGCGCTTGGGTATAAAAAGGAGCGCGGGACCACCTCGGCCTCCAGTCCTACGCTCGAGGGACAAAGCGAAGCATTGCAGCCTTGCACGGGTAAGCATCAGGAGCACCTGGCAGCAGCAACAACCAGGCGAGAACCAGGCAATAATCAGGCAAAAGCGAGGCAGAGGCGACTTGGATCTTACGCAGTGGCGAATGTCACGGAACGCAACTTCAGATCGTGGGGCGTCGAAACGTAGCGCAGCCGGCTCTCCTTGGGGAGGAGCGCTTCACGAGAGGGCAGCGAGCTGCGCGGAGATGCGAATAGACGGCTGCTGTGATTAGGAGAGGCGGAGGCTAACTTGTCCATGTTGTCCAGGTAATAAGTCGTCACAATGAGCCTCGGCATTGTCAAGTCAATAGCGACAGGTGGCGACTGTGTGGGCAGGTAGTTAGCGCTTGAGTTGGGAGCAACACGCGATTCCCAGCACATTGGACAGTGCAAGGCAGTGAATGAGAAGATTTCAACCATGCTCGAGTGTGCGCGCAATCACAAACCACGGCAATAACAATTATAAAAACAAGATCAGACATGAGGAGGGGAGGATGGGCGTTTGTTGGAAGCCGCACAACCAGAGCAGGAATTGTAGCAGCGATTACATGTTCAGTAAACAGGCTGAACAACGGCATAATGTTAACGAATAATCAGCCTTCTTTTAAAATAATGCAACTAATTTAGTGGAATTGTTAATTATAATGTTAAAGCAATATTATGAATACATCTGCGAGCATAAATTACCATGAGGAGCCCAGACAGGCGGAAGGGATTTGCAAACAAACTGATCCGCTGGTAACGCGGCCTGCGCCTTTTAGAGACGGAACGTTTTATTTATAAATGAGATCGGGGAACTGATGTAGTTTGTAACAGTTCGATGCATGATGAATGCTTTCCAAATGATGTGCTTTCGGGACAGCCGTGTCGAGCGCTCCTCCTCTCTCCTTCGCGGCGTTTTGCCTGCCCCACGTTGGAGGAATCCTCGGGCGCTCTGATTCGCCGAACGAAGGCGAAAGGAGCAGCGTTCGACGCGGTTTTCCCAAGAGAAAAACTTTGAAACCACATCGTTAGATGGGGGAAAGTTTGGAATGCAAGTTGGTCGCTCTTCCCTTCCGGTGGCGGGAGATGAACTGGACAGACTTCACTGCTGCGGGGTGCAGCGCTCGGGATAAGCGCTAGCGGACCCGGGTGAATGGTATCGCTTCGCAGTGCGGTAACGATTGACACGGAGTGCGATGTGAACACGAGACGAGATGGAGAGCGCTTATTGACGTTGAATTAACATCACATCAAGGTCAACAAAGAGCACGGCAGCGAATACGGCAACATCTGATGGGACTTTAGCCCAGTGACGAGTTTTAGTTTTGTCAATTCGGGTCATCGTTGTTTTGTTGTTTATTTATTTTATTCACGGGGCTTAAACTACAGTGCCGTGAGAAGCAGACGACATCCGTCTTGTGAATAGACGGCGCTCCGCAATAGGGAGATACACATAGTGATCCAGATGTCTTGCGACCCTCCAATTAATGCTCTAAAACATAACGTTTGTTTACATCAATGCGGGTATAACGTAAGCAGTTGTTTATAAAAATACGTAAAAACATTATCGATTTGAAAGGATTAAGGATTATTTAAATCACAAAAAGAAAAAACTAAGGATCTGTAAAGGTCACAAACTTTAAAAACGTGGCAAGTCCTTCGTGGTATTGTCACAGCCTTGACGAGCCTTAGTCCGGACAGCAGACAAGGTTAACAGGGGAGGGAGGAAGGTCTGCAGAAGGTCTCCAACCACGACAACGCACTTGCGCTCGCTGCGAGACGGCTGTGCTCCCGACGCGCTGCCGGAGAGATGCAGGCGTAACCCGAGCTTCGCTTGCCTCGCTCGCCTCCCTCCATCCCTCCGCAGCGAGTTGAAGGCAAGAAGAAGACACAAACGCAACCATGTGTGACGACGAGGAGACCACCGCGCTCGTGTGCGACAACGGTTCGGGGCTGTGCAAGGCTGGCTTCGCCGGGGATGACGCGCCTCGCGCCGTCTTCCCCTCCATCGTGGGTCGGCCCCGCCACCAGGTAAGGCGAACACTCCCCAAAACACACGTACAGCCGACACCTCAACCACAACGACAAAGATCATCCGCAAAGTCTCACCTCACTGTCTCCCTAGTGACGATGTTTGGACGTCGTGCCCGATACTCATTTAGGACTGAGTCGATCTCAAAGGGAAGCCCAGGACTAATTTAGAAAATCGTGACTGGTGGTAGCTGTGAGCGGGAATTGAACTTGAATCGCCAGGTTCGTAGCGCGGGGCGCTAATCAGGGCGCTAATCTCTACAGCGCGTGTGTGCACACGCACACACGCGGTGAGCTCCCAGAGCTCAGGCACCAACCATCGGCTCGCTGCTGCACGCGCGCCACCGTGTGAACGTTAAACTCCCCAGAGCCCGTGAATGGTGCGCGGCGTGCGTTCTGCTGAGCCACAAACCCCGCGGCGCAGAACAATCTCGCATTTCCTCCCATTGACAAAATCCCACACCGCGTTTGTGCCGGGGAAGTTTCGGGCCCTAATAAGGACGGGGTGAACGGGAGGAGGGGCGGAGGGCACTAAATGTATCCGCGAGCCCCGCTCTCTGGATCGGCCTTGCCCCCCACTTGCGCACTGTAGTCCGAGAATAGACGACGGGCAGCGCGGCTCATAGGAGTGAAGATTGCTGACTGCGCACTCTCTCTCACGGCAATCCGACACCAGCCCAGCAGCAGCAGCATAATTACCACAGTGGTATTTTGCTCATCCAGCAGAGCCTCAACGGCTCGTGATTGAGATGGGAGCTGCATTTTAATATGATCTTAAAGGAGCTTTTTCCTCATAGCGGAAAAAAAAAACGGGAATGCCCGGAGAAACTCCACTCTTCCACACGAGAAGCGTGTGTTAGAGTTTCACAAGTCTCAGAGCGATCCATCAACCCTTGTCCGCCAAGGTACCGGGCCCCAGCCGCTGCGTTAGTTCCAACATACCGCTCTCTCACTCCACGTGCTCGTCCCGCCACTGATGACGCGCGTCCTCCACTCGTGTGTGTGTGTGTGTGTGCGCCCCAACAGGGAGTCATGGTGGGTATGGGCCAGAAGGATTCGTACGTAGGGGACGAGGCACAGAGCAAGCGCGGTATCCTCACCCTCAAGTACCCAATCGAGCACGGCATCATCACCAACTGGGACGACATGGAGAAGATCTGGCACCACACCTTCTACAACGAGCTTCGTGTGGCCCCCGAGGAGCACCCGACCCTGCTCACAGAGGCCCCCCTCAACCCCAAGGCCAACCGTGAAAAGATGACCCAGATCATGTTTGAGACCTTCAACGTGCCCGCGATGTACGTGGCGATCCAGGCTGTGCTGTCCTTGTACGCGTCCGGCCGTACCACCGGTGAGAGGGTGTGACTCAGACACAGATAAAGATCCGCAGTATAGGCTCGGAATACGTTAGGGCCAAGTGCAGTCAGCCCCCGTGCGCTGACCGCGCGCGTCCCATACCCTCGCCCCGCAGGTATCGTGCTGGACTCCGGCGACGGCGTGACGCACAACGTGCCCATCTACGAGGGCTACGCTCTGCCCCACGCCATCATGCGCCTTGACCTGGCCGGTCGCGACCTCACCGATTACCTCATGAAGATCCTCACGGAGCGCGGCTACTCGTTCGTGACCACGGGTAGGCCGCGCGCCGCGCAGCACGCGACCTTTTGTGAAGGGAGGGGGGGTGGCGGGGTTCGACTCCCGGCTCGGGAGCGGAGAGAGCCGCGGAAGTCTAACCGCGGTGTTGTGCGGCCTCCCTCGCAGCCGAGCGTGAGATCGTGCGCGACATCAAGGAGAAGCTCTGCTACGTGGCTCTGGACTTCGAGAACGAGATGGCGACCGCCGCCACGTCGTCCTCCCTGGAGAAGAGCTACGAGCTGCCCGACGGGCAGGTCATCACGATCGGCAACGAGCGCTTCCGCTGCCCCGAGACCCTCTTCCAGCCATCCTTCATCGGTGAGTGCGCTCCTCGCTGCTCTCAACGGAGTCAAACATCCGTCCCCATCGTCAGCGTGCATTTGTTACCCATCATCATCACTAACATCAAATGATTATGAATTGTGATTGAATCAGAGTGTGTCATCAATTATGGCTTTTTCGTGATCTCGATCAATTACATTACCATCATAATCGTAATCAATTGCAATACCACAGTCAACATGAGAGCATCGTTATCATCAAATTGATGATGTGTAGTGATCATCATCGATGTATATTAACCATCATGGATATCAGTAATCGTAGTTTGGTTTCGTTATCGTTGCGCTCACGCAACACGCGTCTCCATTGTAACATAGCCGGTGAACTGGCTGAACCGCATCAACGGCGTAACAAGTGGAAACCACCGTGAACTCGCGGATAGAATGGATGCCACGTGGCCAGTTTGTGCGTGACAGCGCGCTAACCACCACGCCACTGCTCCCGCCGCGCACGCACAGGCATGGAGTCGGCGGGTATCCATGAGACCACCTACAACTCCATCATGAAGTGCGACATCGACATCCGCAAGGACCTGTACGCCAACAACGTGCTGTCTGGCGGCACCACCATGTACCCGGGTATCGCCGACCGCATGCAGAAGGAGATCACGGCCCTGGCGCCCAGCACCATGAAGATCAAGGTGAGTCCGCAGACCTCACAGCAAGGGGCCACGCAAGGGAGAAGTCATTGGACGCGGGGTCTGGAGAATGTTGGCGCCGGCTGTCTCGCTTGGCTGCCTTCCCCTCCTCAACTCTCTGCGTTTTCGTCGGGCCTCTGAGTCGTTCTCTCTTCCAATTAATAATACTTTGGATATTGAATGAACGGGCGGCACGGTGGCCCAGTGGTTAGCGCTGTCGCCTCACAGCAAGAAGGTCCCGGGTTCGAATCTCTCGGCTCGGGTGCCTTTCTGTGTGGAGTTTGCATGCTCTCCCCGTGTCCGCGTGGGTTTTCGCCGGGCACTCCGGTTTCCTCCCACAGTCCAAAAAGCATGCTGCTGCATAGGTTAATTGGCTCGCAGGCTAAATTGCCCCGCAGTGCCCGGCGATGGACTGGCGTCCCGTCGTCGGTATATCCTTGCCTTGCGCCCTGTGTCTGCCGGGATAGGCTCCGGCTTCACCGTGACCCTGTATAGGACTAAGCGGTTTTAGACAATGAGATGAGATATTGAATGAACGTGCGTCACGATTTCTATCCTGTATCATAAAACGATGCAGCGCTGCCATCTGCTGGCTGGCTGCGGGTGTCCCCAGTTTACATCATTAGGGGTCTAAGAGAAGATGACAAATGCCTTTGTAGACAAACACAAACTTTGACGCGTGTTGTGATTGACTCATGCCTTTAATTCCCCT
>JAZEWT010000004.1:10413268-10424377 GCA_036362905.1 Mordacia mordax
TTTATTGCTGATTTGCCGTTCTTATCTCGTTGTTGATGTGCCGTTCTCTCCGCAGTTCTGTGCAGCGCTTTGTGACCCTCGGGTGATTAGCACTCTAGAAATACAATTATTATTATACGATAAATGTTACATTAAACCATTTCCCAATATATGTATTATTAACACTGATAATTTTGCAATTTCAAATTATAGTTTGAAAGTCAGATCATATTTTCATGTTGTTCTGTAGTGATGTGTGTTTAAAAAAAAAAAACCCAAAAATGTTATTGTTACTGATTTTCCGTTCCAATGTTGTTGTTGTTGGCGTGCCGTACTCTCCGCAACTCTGTGCAGTGCTTTGTGATCCTCGGGTGAAAAGCGCGTAATAAAAATGCAATTATTATTGTTATTACTTAACGTAGATGTTAGTGTGTCCGTTATGTCGGCCCGCCCTCTATATGCGTACACAAATACCTCTCGTATGGGTTTAACTGGCTGTAGGGTCAAATGCTGTTAACGAGTAGCGCCTGTGAAGGCCGGCACGGCACGCGACGTGGTTCGTTGCCCCCACCACCCCCAACCGTCTTTGTCTCCCTAGTGACAATGATAATATACCGCGCTAAGTACTCATTTGAGGCTGAGTTGACCTAAATACATAACAGCAACCGCCATTCGCTACTAAGTGGCAGTGCCAAGGCAGGTGTCGAAGGCTCGCCGAAAGGAGGTATAGGGACAGACCCAGGTGTTATGGGCTGCCTGACTGGATGATTGGCAGATGCACCGCCCGTTCTGCCTACTCTGCGAACTCGCCGTGTTTCAGCCGCCCGGTGCTCCGCTCGTTGTTGTGAGCGTCGCTCCTCCGCCTTCCGCTGTTGTCGGAGTGCGACTGCCTCCAACCGCCCCCGTAGCGTCCTTCACGACCCTCCTCCTCCTCCACACACACACACACACGCGCAGGAGGAGAAATCTGCATTGTTGCCGACGCTGCACTTTCTATGTTGGCTACTTTGCAAGAATGCTCGATTTAATTGTGATGATGTGAAGCGAGGAGGGCCCGTCCCACCGCTCCACGTGTTTCCTCCACAACACAAACCCCTAGCCAGGCCACACGCGCGTTACTGATGTCGGCGCCGCCACAACATTTCCACGGTTAGCGTTAACGACGATTCTCAACGCCCTCGTTCACGCGTCGACAAGAACGGAGCTCATCATAACTACAGTTCATCGCTCGAACAACGCGTCTCTGGTCGGAGGTAACGATCTGATGAATAATGATTAACAGCAACCTTGCGATTTCTGAAAACCAACAAAGGAAACCCCAACGCACATTTGCAATCGCCCCGGGAAACGCGCCGTATCGGCGCAACCAGACATAGCAGGCACAGGTAACGAGCACAGGTAACGAGCACAGGTAACGGGGACATGTAACGAGCATAGCCAACCAGCACAGGTAACTGGGACAGGTAACCGATAGAGGTAACGGAAAGGTTGCCAGAGTATTTTCAAGGCCCGTTTTGAGGAGATAATGGGAAGGCGACCCCCCACCCCTCCGTTACGGGACGAGGTACTGTGAGTCGATGTGAGTGTATATGAGTCGATGTGGGAGTGTGTGAAAGTGTTAGTCTGTGAGGGTGTGTGGGAGTGTGTGAGTCTGTGAGGGTGTGTGAGAGTGTGTGAAACTGTGTGGGAATGTGTGAGAGTGTGTGGGAGTGTGTGGGAGTGCGAGAGTGTGTGGGAGTGTGTGAGGGTGTGTGAGTCTGCGAGCGAGGTATGCCTGTGCGAGGGACTAAGGGACTACGAGGGGCTGAAGCTGCTCATCTGAAGGCGATTAGAGGCGCGCGCCTCCGGGGAGACCGCGTTACCACCGGGGAGCGCTCATTAAAGTCCTCCGTCTACCCCCCTCCCCCCTCCTCTGCCCGGCACGCGTAGTTTCACCCCTCGTTTCAACGCTGAATCGTCAAACGGTCGTATGTCGCTGTCTGACCGCTGCGGCCAAGAGCCGCGCGTACAAGAGGGACACTGGCGACAGATGTGCCCGTTTTAAAATTGCCAAAGAGTGTTGAGGGCGGCACGGTGGCCCAGTGGGTAGCGCTGTCGCCTCACAGCAAGCAATCCCGGGTTCGGATCTCGGCTCGGGTGCCTTCCTGTGTGGGAGTTTGCGTATTCTCTCCCCGTGTCCGCGTGGGTTTTCGCCGGGCACTCCGGTTTCCTCCCACAGTCCGAAAAACATGCTGCTGCATAGGTCTATTGGCTTGCAGACTAAATTGCCCGTAGTGCCCGGTGATGGACTGGCGTCCCATCTTGGGTGTATCCCTGCCTTGCGCCCCGTGTCTACCGGGAGAGGCTCCGGCTCACCGCGACCCTGTACAGGACTGAGCGGTTTCTGACAATGAGACGAGATGAGAAGAGTATTGATGTGTGATGAGATTTGGATCTTCAGAGCTGCTATGTCTGGGTAGACGTGCCCAATGTTCCTCGTTTCTCCTTGGTGACGTATCGACGCGCATGCTGGAGGAGCGCTTGATATGGCTATCCCGAAAGAGCAGCTCTTGAGAGCAATTTTCGTTCCGAAAGAGTGGGGGAATTTTTGGAAGGGTGGGCGGTATGAGTGTTGAGAGATGCAGGTGAAAATTAAGGCATTCAGCGAGCGAGCCACGGATGCCCGACTGTGATGGCAGTTGCCCTGATCGAGAATTAACATAGGCGGCGCGGTGGCCCAGTGGTTAGCGCTGACGCCTCACAGCAAGAAGGTCCCGAGTTCGAATCTCTCGGCTCGGGTGCCTTTCTGTGTGGAGTTTGCATGCTCTCCCCGTGTCCGCGTGGGTTTTCGCCTGGATAGGTTGATTGGCTCGCAGACTAAAATTGTCCCGCAATGCCCGGCGATGGACTGGCGTCCCGTCGTCGGGTGTATTCCTGCCTTACGCCCTGTGTTTCCGGGATAGGCTCCGGCTCACCGTGACCCTATATAGGATTAAGCGGTTTCAGATAATGAGATGAGAGATGAGATGAGAAAGATGAAAGTAATGATGTTTGTTTTCACGGCTCAATGCATGATGATTGCTTCGAAAAGCTGCTCTCTCGGGACAGCCGCGTCAATCGATCCCTCTCTCTTAATCGCGATGTTTTGCCTCACACGTTAGAGGCATCCTCAGGCGCTGTGTGTGTGTGTCGTGTGTGACTTTTATTTATATGTAGGTACTATGTACATGTTATGTCTCTTCTATAGCGTTGCTCTCTTCCAGGAACAATGGACGAAGGTCGGGGTCCATTTGAAAGGGTCCCACTGTCTTGCTCGCACACTGGAATCACATTAACCCAATCCTATTCTCCAAAAGGAAGAATGATTTTGTGTTCAAAATGTGTACTTGAAAATCAAGTCAAGCTTTTTGAATTGTTAATCAATAAAACAGAATTCTTGCATCCAGCAATTATTGATGGGCAAGAACCCAATTAATTTATAGAAAACGTTAAGAGGTGTAAAGTTGTGGACTGGTTCACCCCTAACTAGGCATTGTCCCTTACAAACGTAAAAATGTCAAGTCAGCTCAGTGCGTGTCTAGTATCGGGAAAATATCGCCCCCATCTGATTGAAAAAACTGTAATTGAAAAAAGGATCGTTTCTATGACGGGCCTAGGATCGACTTGTCACCAGTCTTTAAAAATTTCACAAGATTACATTGTCATCCGAGTTATGCCTGCGTGCTAAATTTCAGCTCTTCAGCTTTATTGGAAATGCTTTAATTTTGTACTCGAAGATTTTAACCATTACACATATCCCCCAATGTAAGTTAACCATCACACATATCCCCCAATGTAAGTTAAGTAAAATCAGGTAAAAAAGTAGTTTTGAATTCTTAAAACGCGCATAGTGTCGGTTCTGTGTTGAACATGTTCGCTCCAAGAGAGAACAGAACAATTCTGATCGACGAGGATATCACGGTGGGGGGTGGGGGGAGATGGAAGGGCAGTAATCCACTCGAGCAGCCAGCGCCAACCAACCACACAGTGCACCCTAAATATTACGATATCATCGGTCAATGAATTCATGAGTGTTTACTTTAAGTTGTCGGTAGGAACCGCAGAACCCGCAGGAAAGCCACGCAGAACCGGAGAAGAACACGCACGCTCCACCTCACAGAAAGGCGTCTGAGGCGAAAATCCATAAACAGAGCCGCACCGGGCAGATAGGAGATGTTTATTATTGGTAGAGAGATGTTTATTATGCATCAGACAGTACCCAGTCAGCTTGCAAGCTCTATATGCGGGATTCCTGCGACACAACAAACGTTCGAGCTGACCAATGTAACTACCTGTACAATCAACGGGTAACCGACTAAAGTCACAGCAACAATATGTGCGAAGATAAGTCCCTAACCAGCAAGGACAGGATCTTGCAGCTGTGAGGAGGCACCGGTGCGCTAACTCGTGCAATCTGTCCTCAAGGCAATTAAACTTGCACCCTCTCCCCGACTCACCCGCTCACGAGCAGGACAAAAATCTTGTGCTGTGGTGACAAAAGTGAAGGTCGGCCGATCACAATACTAATACAATTTGCAACTCGTGCAAATTCATTGCCTGGTCGTGGACGAGACACTGATACGGAGGCTTTGCGAGGAAACCGCAGAGAGGTGGGGGGAAGGCAGCTATGCGACCAGCCGGCGCCAACATTTGCAGGACAACGCATCCTGTATGTGATGAGAGAGCAGACTATTGCGACGGACGAGAGAGAGAGAGAGAAAAAAGCACTGCACCTCATCATTCACCGCGACAATAGCCGCGTCAAGGAAATGAGAGCTTTCAACGGGATCACCGTGACGTTGCGCGCGATGCGACGGGGCGGAAATGCCTCTCGATCCAACGCGTTCGTACTGCCGGAGGCCCGGATATGTTCCCGGCTATGTTCCCGGCTATGTTCCCGGCTGCACGTGGGCCGCGATAATAATAATAATAATTGAACTTCTATAGCGCCTTTCACCCGGGGGTCACAAAGCGCTGCACAGAGCTGCAGAGAGAACGGCATATCAGCAACATCAACGACGACATATGAACGGAAATTCGACAAGAACATTGTTCGCATAACATACAGGTTATGCGAACAATGTTATAAAAACACTCATACTTTATTTATCTCATCTCATCTCATTGTCAGAACCGCTTAATCCTGTACAGGGTCGTGGTGAGCCAGAGCCTATCCCGACAGACACAAGGCGCACGGCAGGGATATACCCACGATAGGACGCCAGTCCATCACCGGGCACTGAGGGCAATTTAGTCTGCGAGCCAATGAACCTATGCAGCAGCATATTTTTGGGACTTTGGGAGGAAACTGAAGTGCCCGGCGAAAACCCACGCAGACACGGGGAGAACATGCAAACTTCACACAGAAAGGCAACCGAGCCGAGATTTGAACCCGAATCCTTCTTGCTTTAAGGCGACAGCGCTACCCACTGAGCCACCGTGCCGCCCTACTTTGTTTATAAATGTTGCAATAAATGCAATAAATCTATTGCTGGTATTGCACTTCTGTCACGCACACATACATGGGTAATGTTGTAATACAGCGATGCCATTTAGGACAGCCTCACAGAGTCTCAACCTTACAGGAGGGCCCTCTATTAAGATCATTATTATCAATATCCGCTTAATCCTGTGCGGAATCGGCGATGAGAACCCGCGATGGGGAACCTGCTACGATTTCGTGACTGCACGAGGAACACCCACGTGGGCCCACTCTGCAATCATCCGCCGATTATCCATGGGCGCAAGTCGAACTGAATCGGCTGATGAGGAGGCGTAGATGATGTTAATAATGGTTACTTCATTGATATAGTATCACCTTTCAGCTAGAGCTCCCAATGGAAAGGCAGAGAGGTGGAGCAAAGGCAACCGTGCGGGTGGCGGGCGCCAACCCACCAGCAACTGCGTCCTATTTATTATATCGGGATGAGGCAATTAAGTAATAAGTGGGGGGTTTTTAATTGTGGAAGGAAACCAGAGAATCCGGAGGAAAACCCACCCAGAACAAGTGGCAAGAATGCACAAGCTCTAAAGAGAAAGGCACTCGAGACGGCATTCGAATCGCCTCGGGCAGCTCTTTTTTTACCGTGAGGGGACAGCGCTGCTCACCTCGTCACAGTGCCCCCCAAACAGGGGGTAAACCGCAAGCGGAGCGAGGAGGTATCGCGCGGGCGTCAGTGATCCCGTGACGAGGGGTCCGCGAGACTGGGCGCCGCGTCGCGCGGATTCATTCGTGGGGCGATGCTCGGGATTGAGCTGCGGGTGCCCCGAGAAGCCACAGCTCGCGCGGGCAACTGTGCGAGCTGTGCTTACTGGGAAGGTCGTCGCAAGCACAGCTCTCACCCCCTCCCTCGCCGTCCCCCACACTCCCAGAGATAGGCAGCCGAGGTGTATACGCACCTGTTCTTCAAGCTTTCAAGTCTGACGATGCCTCCAACGCGACAGATGAAACTTCGCGAAGGGGAGAGGAGGGACGCTCGACACGTTTATCCCGAAAGAACGGCTCTTAAGTGCAATTCTTATTTCGATGTCCTAGACGCCCCTCGTCCACCGGTGATCGACCGTGGCCCGTGCCGCTGGCTTGGAAAACTCAGTTGGGTTCCGTGTTTGCAGCATAACCTCTGTTCATCTCAAACAGCCACACTTGTGTGTAATCCAATACGAGTTGTTATTGATGCTTCTTTTCAACAAGCTGTGAGCCAACGCAACAGTAGAAGCCTTCTCCCCCGCCAGCACCCCCAGCACCCGCTGTTACGTGCCGAGTAGTAACAGCCCTCATGGCCCACCCGCCAAATCTTTCAGGAAGGTCCCATTAGGCTCAACCCGGGACAATGAGACGCTGTGATGTTCGCAAGGAGTGGGAACTTATCGTTGGGAGGGAACCGGCGGTTCATCCATCACCACCATTCTCAGTCCCCGCTTAAGTCCTGTGGAGGGTCGGAGCGAGCCAGGGCCTATAGCTGCAGATACAGGACGTACTCAAGATAGGGCTTTATCTGAGAGTGGACGCCACTCCGTTGCAGGGCACTTTTAGTCAGGTTAATTAACCTAGGCAATGGTGCGTCTTCGGAGTGTGGAAGGAAACCGGAGTACCCGGTGAATACTTTCGCGGACATGGGAAGAACTAACACGAAAACTCCATACAGAAAACTCAGCCGAGCGAGAAATCGAACCGGGGACCTTTTAGTCCGTTTGATGAAGCACCAGGATGTTTGGAGCTCCCTCTTGATGCAGCCCAGCCGGTGGTTGGCGCTATGTGCTGTGGGATTTTTGAAATCCGTTGCCTTGTCCTTTCTTTCCTCTTTCATGGGTGCCTTGTAGTGCATCATGGGACAACGGTGTCACTTTATAATGTTGGGACGTTTACGTTTGGGGCAGAAAGCAGAATGGTCAATGAAGTTATAACTCGTGTCTTAAGGTCAAGACACTGGGAAAGCATTAAGAGTTTGTCATTAAAACTGAACGAATTAAAATAGTGTGATTAATCAATCGGTATGAAAACACAAAAATAAAAATCTATCAAAGGAAATCGGATAAATGTGTGCTTATTAAATTTTCAAGAGCTAAGCGTTAGTGACGTTTTCGAGAGAGAGAGACACTAACCAGCTCCCCTGCATCAAACGGAGGGGTAATTGTCCGTAATGGTGAGGTCAGGCAGCAGGGCAAGGCTTAGGTGCATCCCCGCTCTTCTCCTTTGCCAACTGCAACGGTGTCCACTTGGCTCTTGAACAAGCTCATACCTGGAAGTTTCCAAGTTTTAAAGGAACTTGATTTAAACCATCCGCAGCCTGAACGCGCCAAAGTGCCGATCTCCAGAGACCATTATTTTAAACTCTTTACGATCCGTCTTAATCTCGGAGGGATTAAACAACCGAAAGAAAAAAAGTTTGAGTTTGCGCAGCCCGCATATAGATATACTTGCGAGCGATTAGGGGACGTTTGGGGTCTTAAAAAGTAAAAAGGCGCCGTATCGTTACAAGTGAGATTTTGCAGGAGATACACGTGTCAATTCACAGCGGATTCATCTCCTAATCGCAGGGCCGGATGAAGACTTTTCGAGGCCCTAAGTATTGAAAAGATAATTGTGCCCCCTCCATATCTAATTCTAAATAATAATACCAAGATGTAAAATAAACATATATTTTTTTAAATGACAAAAACTTACATTGGTACGGAAATTAAAATCGCTGGTTTATAGATTGGTTTGATTGTAAAATCCTGGATGAGTTCATCAAAGCTGATTGGACGAAGCGTGTCCACCTCCATACACAGTCGGGAAGTGAATGAAGTCTGTCCTAACAACATCGCTATTCCCTAAGGGCTCTTATTTATTCTTCTCAGCTGAGAATAACAGCGTTCTGCAGAGCAGTTACTAATAATCAATGTCAGAGAAAATTCGAAGTGTGATCTCTACCCCCTGTATTCCATCTTTCACTATTGTACTGCGACGATCAATGTGACTGAATTTATTTTTCCTGCTTCATTAAACTTTTTTACTCCCACATCGTAGTGGACATGCCCTCGTTCTCCACGGAGATTCACGTTCAAATTGGCACGAGTCAACTTGCTTTTGGGAACTTTGTCAAATGCCCCGTGAAACGCGATTGTTTTCAGCATAGCAGCAAAATCGTTCTGCAACGACAGATACCTGGACAACAGAAACGGTGGGACAAGCTCAGCTGAGCCAGTATTGTCACCTTTCCAAATCACAATCCTCGTGCTTGCAAAGCAACTTTTGTATATATATTTTATTTATTTTTAATCACCAAAAATACGGCCACTACAGCAACAACAAAAAACCTCATTTTACTGGTCCCCCTGCTTTGCTGGTGCCCTACACACATGCTTAGTCTGTCTATTGAGGGATCTAGCGCTGCTGAACACGCTGATTGCGGCGTAACCTGTTAGTCAGTCCGTGTTATTTAATGTGAAAGAACTGCTGAGCTCTGTAGCTCTATTTAACAGATGTCCAGTGGGGATGGGTGAGCGAGTCACAACATCTCAAGCAATCCGGGGGCGAAATTTCGTCAATTAACCTACGCAGCGAATGTGGGAGCGAGCGGGGGAGAGAGCTGAGCGGCAGGCGAGGCGCACCCGGTGACACGTGGACATCACAGCGCACACCGAGCACCCGTCATGATGTCCAACCGGAACACACATCTATCTATCACGGTTAGAGCCATGGTGCATCGTGGGTGCGAGAAGGCCGCGCGTGGCGCTAACCTCCGTCGCTTGCAGCCAAGCGAGTAGGAAGGCCTACGAGCGCAATGTCGTTGTGTGGGTGATGCCTTCCCACGGAGGGGCCCGTGCATTCGCTCAGCTGATCGATGTTGGAGAAAATTATAGGGGTCAACCAATGGTTTAACGCCTCCTCTCATCCACCTCGACAGCTTTGTTGTTAAAAAAAAAGAATCTTCCACTCCTCCCAGCTCGCAACTATCCTCTGCAGCCAACTGGCCCTTGTCAAACTAAAAGTGAGAGTCACGCTCGTGTCAAAATAAAAAACAACCCACGACGACGAGCCCTGTCGTGAGCTCCACCACGATGGCGTCTCTCGAGTCGCTGCCGCTGGAACACCGAGTCGGTGTTTGTCACCTTTGCATAGTCAATGGAACACGGGCATCGTTAATTATTTATTTACCGTGCGCATTCGTGGCGAGCAGCAGCTTCATCACCTGCAGACTGCCGCAGCAGGAGGAGCAGTGCTTCTCAAAGACACACACAAATAAAAAGATTCCCCGTATAGCCCTAACAGACTGCAAAGTCAAGTTGGCGAGTAGCACCTACCAAAGGTCGATACGGCACACGTGGAGGTGAGTGACCAGCACCACGCCCAGAGCATCGTTGTCTACTTCGTGGTAATGATTACACACTGTAACTAGAAACTCGACCTAAGGGAGGCCCAGGACCGGTTCATGAAATCGTCACCAGTGTTGGCCGTGAGCGGAAATTGACTTCGGGTCGCCGCGTTTGTCACGGAGCGCGCTAACCGCCGAGCCACCGCTCCCCAGTGAGTCACACACAGCTGCACACACACATTGCATGTGTCCACAGGCCGAACCGCCAGCCGTGAACCCCGAATAGAAATAAGCCACGCGGAACGGGTAACGGACCTTAATACAGTTAGATAGATACACGTTTATTATTATAGCAGAAAATAGCCAGTGAGTTTACAAGATCTAGATCCTTGATTCCTGCGATAGAACACTGGCTCCTGTCTATAACACTTGCTACTATCTCTAACACCGGCTCCTATCTCTGACACAACTACCATCACTAAAAATTGTAATCACTGGATGCGGGATTCCTGCGATACAACAAATCTCAAACTATCCAACGCAAATAATATCTAACGAAACAAGGTTATACGAGGAATTTACAGAATGAGACTGTGCAAGGATTAAACCGTGACAGTGCACAGTCAATGGACGTAACTGCACCGTGTGGTTCAGCTGTGGGTTTTATGACCATACTTCCCCAACCTCGCAGGGTACACATGTTAGCCCAGGGTAGAATCCGACGAATGTTTGCTGAATTTTGCTGTCAAAAGTGTAAAAAAAAAACCTTGCGTGGCCCAGCGATTAGAGGATATATTCTGCAGCTACTCACATTCCCATGCCATTGGGACAACCTTCCCCTGGCAAGGGACTCTGGGTCGGGATCCATAAACGAGAGGAGTGGATCGTCATCATCATCATCATCATCCCACGTGCCGAGAGCACGAGCGCGTCTCGTAACCATTCCCGCTGCGTCACTCACAACGCACGGAGCTCAGAAGGGCCACGGCTCTCGCACGGCTGGCCAGGTTTTTTTTTTGAAGCTCTGTTTGAAAAAAAAATACAGCATTTTATATTTTTCAATGTTTGAATTAATTCGCATATGGCCACGCGAAGGAGCTAAAAGAGAAAGTTTTGAATAATAGAAATCCCACGCCATCATCAAATCCTCTGAGGGCACGCGCGTCACGCCTACGGAATATTTAACGCTCGCGTGATCGCCTGCAGAAATGCTTTAATGCTTCACAACAACAACAACTTGGCCACTGGCCTAATATAAACAAATAGCATCGCTCACCTCCTGCACCCCAAACAGCAATCGTATTGGCATGCAACG
>JAZEWT010000004.1:10440381-10468890 GCA_036362905.1 Mordacia mordax
AGCCACCGCTCTCCCGGCCGTGGAACCCTGTGGCGCCACGACCTCCCCTGTCCCTCTCACGGGCACTCGAAAGCGCTCTACTCACAGCCGAATCCGTGCGAAGTAATAATAATTGCACTTACATGCCGTTCTCTCCGCAGCTCTGTGCAGCGCTTTGTAACCCTCGGGTGAACAGCGCTCCAGACGTGCGTTGCGCAGAGAGTTTGCAGTAGTTTTATCTGGCCTAGATTGTGAGAGGAGGTCTCGGCAACCTAGGCTCCAGTTGTTGTACCATTAAATATTGTAGAAGCCACTTCCGCTTTCGCGATCTGCCGTGATAACTCCCAGCGCAGATAATTAACTCGTAAATATCAAAATTATCTTGTGAAGATGTTGCTTTAGCATTTACTGCCTGATTGTTTTTAGAACTATCGGCGCATGAGTGTTCCACCCAAACATCAGAACTGGATTCTTATGCTTAGTTGTATAATTTATGTAGGTAATTATGCGCAAAGTGGTGTGTATAGTTAGCGAGGCACGCGCGCTGATTATCCGCAGTTAATTATGCAGCTTCATCTGTACAGAGTCTCTGTGCGGTGAAATAAGAATGGATTCATTCTAACGGGTGATGCATCTTCACGCATATGTATCAGCGACTTCATATTCAGGACGCGAGGCGAGCGCTTGCACGCGAGGAGTCCGCGGAACGTATAAGCGTGTGTGTGTGTGAGTGAGCGTGTGTGTGAGTGTGTGAGTCAGTGAATCTGCGGAGCGGTGGTGAAGTGGTTTGCGCTCTGCACTGCAAGCTTGGCGACAAGGCCTCTATTCCCGCTCAGGGCAAACGCCAGTGACGATTATCTGCATCGGTCCTACGTAGACTCAACCAAAAAGTATCTGCTGCGACGTGTGAACAGCGCCGCTAGGGAGGCAAAGGCTGCGGGTGTGGTGCTGCCCACCCACCCCCTCGTGTGCTGTGCTGGCCTTCATAGATGCTCACTAAGAGCAATTGACCCTTTAGTCTTTTAAGGCTTCACGGGAGATGTTTGTCTTTTGTAGCGGTGGTGGTGCCACTTATTTCTGCTGCCCCGCACTGCCTAGCACGCTGTTTGCGAACAATCTGCCGCTACACGAGCCTACATTTGGCCAGCGTGAGGCCACTTGATAGCTGGCGCTCGATGTCACGTTCGTGGCCGATCCAAGCGTGTGCGCCTCGCTCGCCAAGCCGTCGCAGGAGCGTCGCGAGTGGTCAGCGGTCGCGGAAGGTGACGCGCAGTGACGCGGGGAGCGAGCGATCCTGCCGATGGAGTCGTCACAGGCAAGACCATCGGTAATGCGCCGCCTGACGCGGCCAAGGCCCGCAAACATCTAACGCAGAGATGGCAGTGAAGAGCGGGGGAGAAAAAGAAACTCAGAAACAAATTCACTGCTCTCGAGTACCGCGACTCAACCGTGGTGGCGTGCCACCCCGTCCTCCCCGAACCTCCTCCTCTCCTTCCGCACAACCTCAAAATGATGGAAACTCCTGAAAGTTGCCCTCAGGAGGTGTTCCTTCGGGATAGCTGTGTCGAGTGTTCCTCCGCCTGTCCCTCTGGTGATCCATCCAACATCGAGCCGTGACAAACCAACATCAGTACATTGAAAACTCTTCCATGGCACCTGCCGTGCCGCCCGGACCAGAACCACACCACTGGACGCCGTGTGCGTGTGTGCGTCCTGTGAAGGCTCAATATGGCGCATCCTCGGTGTAACTTACTGACTTCCATTTCCCTTGCGGATGTTATTCCTCGTTACAAAGAGGCCGTCGCGACGCTAACGGGGTGAGGGTGGAACCCGCGACTTGAGACGGCCACAAGCGGCGGCCTCTCTCGCGCTTCGAGCCTCGGCGGGTGGCCGCCAGCCGCCGCCACAACAGCCACCGCTGTGAGATGTTTACTGTGATATGTGTTTATTGTTAGAGCAGAGGATATCCAGTAAGTTTGCAAGCTCCTGATATGACTGTAAGTCATTAAGCGACGGTGACGTCACCGCGGCGTTTGTGCCAGACCAGGTGCACCTTGGGACCACGTGAAGTGTTAAAGGTGGTCGGTCCGAAGCTCAGATACAGTCAGGAGGTCAGATACAGGACTGACTGAATGAGGTGACTGGGGTGACTGAAGTGACTGGCCAAGGCACCGCCCGTGCCCCCGGCAGCTCAACCAGTTTAACTAGCTCAAAGAGATTAACTAGCCTGACAAGCTCGACTACTTTAACATGGGAGCAAGCTCTCGGCAGCGCTCGCTCCAGCAGCGGCAGCGAGCTCGTCCCGCGCTGCTGCTGGGATCGATCTCCCGGCCGCTCTCCAGCGACGCCCACCCGTGCTGCCACTCAACGCTTTGCACAGAGGCCGGCAGGGGCCACTACACACCAGGGCTCGTTCGGAGGAGGGGGGGGGCAGGGGGAATGGGGAGGAGGGAGGAGGGGTGTTAAAGGGAGGAATGGGGAGGAGGAGGGATGGAAGGGGGGGGATGAGGAGGAAGTGGGAATGGAGGAGGAACGGAATGGGGTAAAGATGTGGGATTGGGAGATGTGAGAGGAGGAACATAGAGACGGATAGGTGGGATTGAAGGTGAGAGATGGGGAAGGAGCGAAAAGGATGGAGGGGCGTGCTGGGGAGAGGGGAGGGGATTTGGGAGATGCGAGACAGGAATGCATGGGAAGGGACAAGTATGAGGGATGGGAGACGTGGGATGGGGAGGAGAGTTAAGGGCGGAGTGATGGGAGAGGAGGGGTGGGGAGAGAACAGTAGGGACGAGGTTTCACATGGATGCACTGTCGCCACAAAACCTGGAGCCCCCCAAGTGGCCTCCGGCTACAATGCTTTGGCTCAAATCAATTTCTCTCAGCGATTTCTTAAGCGAGGGTTACGGCAAACAATTATATTGTGTTGAAAACCGCATCGATTTCCTAGTCTTTAAAAGCAGACACACGGAGCAATCAGCATCTTTGTTCACAGTAGCGCTGTCCCGCAGTGAGGTGGAATCCTGGTTCTCTTAATAATTCTACTGAGACATTGGAGAATTACCATCACGCGCTACGAGCACGAAATCAACGCCTCACGCCTCCAAAATTACGTTGAATAATTCTCAACACCCCAAATCATATTATCAGCTTCATCGTTATCCTTCACTGAAAAGCTTGCTTGCTCCAGACCTCAAAAACGGCGTCGATAGCATTCCTTGCAACTCGACGATCCAATTCATTCACTCGCGACGCTGGCCAAACAAAATTCATGTCATCAGAGCGAGGAAAACAGTGCTTGAGATTATTATTTTCTTTTCTCTCTCCTTTAATATTGAAAGCAAGCCCTTGAGCGACAACAGCGATCGCGAGAGAAAGCTGCATTTCCTCGTGGCAGTCGCGACCACATGACCGGAATACAAATCACAGGACGCGGGGCACCAGCAGAGCGCACACGGACACAAATACACCGACGCGTACACACACGAGCGCGTGCGCACGTACACGGACACACACGGACACAAACACACCGACGCGTACGCACACGAGCGCACGCACACGGACACACACGGACGCGCACACACACACACGGGCGCGTGCGCACGCACACGGACACACACGGACGCGCACACACATACACGGGCGCGTGCGCACGCACACACACACACGGACGGACACACACACACACACGGGCGCGCGCGCACACACACGGACACACACACAAACGGACGCGTACACACACGGGCGCGCGCGTAGACAACCGGACACACACACGGACGCGTAGACAACCGGACACACAAATACGGACGCGTACAAACACGGGCGCACACGGACGCGCGCGCACACACACACATACCGGCGCGCGCGCGCGCACACACGTGCTCGCGCACACACGAGCGCACACACGGACGCGCGCACACACGGACGCGCAAACACGAGCGCACACACGGGCGCGCGCACACACGGACGCGCGCACACACGGACACGTGCACACACGAACGGACACACGGGCGCGTGCAAACACGAGCGCGCGCACACACGGACGGACACACGGGCGTGCGCACACACGGACGCGTGAACACACGAGCGAACACACAGACGCGCGCACACACGGACGCGTGCACACACGGGCGCACGCACACACGGACGCGCGTACACACAGACGCGCGCACACACGGACGGACACACAGACGCGCGCATACACGAGCGGACACACGGACGCGTGCACATACGGACACGTGCACACACGGACGGACACACACATGTGTGCACACACGCGTGCACACACGGACGCGTGCACACACGGACGCGTGCACACACGGACGGACACAGACGTGTGCACACACGGACGGACACAGACGTGTGCACACACGGACGCGTGCACACACGGACGGACACAGACGCGTGCACACACGGACGGACACAGACGTGTGCCCACACGAACGGACACAGACGTGTGCACACACGGACGCGTGCACACACGGACGGACACAGACGTGTGCACACACGGACGGACACAGACGTGTGCACACACAGACGTGTGCACACACGGACGGACACAGACGTGTGCACACACAGACGTGTGCACACACGGACGGACACAGACGTGTGCACACACGGACGTCGCGCGGCGCGGTTGCGCGTTCTCATGGAAACCGGCGCGCGCGTCACAAACCACCAGTCGGTCCTCTCAAGCGAGACACCTCGCCGTTTCAAATTCACAGAACCTGGCTCGAATATTACAGAAATAGCCGGATTAATAATCATTTATTTTATTCCAACTTCGCTCTTACCAAATAAATATATTATACAGACAGGCGTCTCACAGGCGCGGTATGATTTACGATTGTCAATTTTATATACATGGCAATATTATGCACACATTAAACATCCAGGTGTCATTTTGCTCCAGCAGATCTAAAGTGCCACTTATATTATAAAATAATATGAAAATAAAATCTCTCGCTATCCACGCGTTTCTCGCATCGCGTCCGCCGCGCTCACGCAAACCACAGCGGATGGCAGATCGAGCCCTGCCGTGGCCGGCCATCAATGTGCGATTAAGAGCGACGGCTCTGAGCCGTGGGGCAGAGCCAGGGGGCACAGAGAGCAGACTCGCGGCGCCTCTCTTCTCAACGCCGAGAGGCCCTGCCGCCGCCGCCGCCGCCGCCGGCAAAGACACCGAGGCGCTGAGTCACGCCGTCGGCGCGCAGCGACGGCCGCCTCGAGACGAGAAGGGGTGGGGGGGATGGATGCCGGTAAATGCGCAGTAAAGAAGGCGCCCTCGCTCGCCTGTTGCCTTGGCAAAGTCGGCAAATAATGATGCTCTCCGAACGACCACCGCATTCCGCCTTCAGAGGGCATTTTTTCCCCTTTTTCCTTCATGACGCCACGAGTTGGCGTCGGGAAACATTGCTCGTGTTAGGAGCGCTCGGGTTAAGAAAGCGCCTCGTCAGCGGAATGGCACGAAGCAAGAAATCCTGTTATGTGAAAGCGGGCCCCTTGTGATGGATGGGTTACAATTCTATATCGTAACGCGTGTGAACAATCAGCCAGAACGCGCTGGACCGAGTGCACCTGCTCGGCCAAGCCAAGGCCCCGCCGGTATGAAACTACTTGGCTTAGTGAGTTTCCCATTCTGCCATCACGTAAAGACTTGATGGTCTACTGACCGAACCCTGCCGCACAATGCCAAGATCCCCCCCCCCTCTTTCCTCGTGTAAGCATTGCTCAGATCCACAGTGCGCCTGTGTCCCTTAACCTGTTGACTTTGGCGCAACCAAACAGACGGTGACAGTGTCGGACTCCCCGGTGCTGCCAGCCGCCACCGTTCCGACAGCAAACACTCACACCGGTGCCGGAATCCCAAACATTGCGCAACTCTAGTGATACTGAGTGTGGCTCGAGACGGGCTCGAGATCGGAGCACCGCACGTGATCGCGCCACGTGGCAGCCCCGTAGCAGGAATCGATGATGCAGCTTGGCAATCGCATCCAGCCCCCACCCCATCTCCATCTCTCGCCATGCCTCCATCCCCATCCCTCCCCATCCCTCTCTCATTCCATCCCTTCCTCCCCTCTCCACCCCTCCCTCCATCCTTGTTTCGCATCCCTCCATTCCCATCCCTCCCCATACTTCCCCATGCCTCCCTTCCCATCCCTCCCCACCCCTATCTCCCCATCTCTCCCCCCATCCGTCCCTTCATATGCCTTTCCATCCTTCCGTCCACGTCCCTCCCTCCATCGCTCCATCGTGCTCTACCCATCCTTCCATCCTTCTCCATCCACCCTGCCCACCCCTCCCTTGCAATCCCTCTCTCGCCAAACGTCCCTTCACACCCCCTCCGTTTACCCGTCCCTCCAACATGTCACGGCAGCTCGAAGCGCCAGCCCTCCTCAGCCCTCCTTCTCGTCCACTCGCGAGCTCATCCTCTTGTTATGAGTGACTCAACACGGGGAATATTTCTGCTAGTATACAGATGTTAAAAGAGAAAATGCTTTGAGAGTTACTCTCAAGAGCTGCTTTTTTGGGATATCCGTGAGAGAGGATGAATGCTTGACACTGGTATCTCGAAAGGGCAGCTCTTGAGAGCAATTCGCAATAAATCAAGCTGCGAAACCTACATCAATGCAGAAACGGCTTTACCATTTTCTGGCAATAATGTATTGATATTGCGACTTCTATTCCTTTTAAATAGGTGTGTATTTTGTGATGGAGGATCTTGATCAGCTGTGTCATTTCCATAAAGTGTTACACATTCTCTTTGTTCACCAAGTGCGGGTTTCTCTCGGGGTGAGGTGAGACAGCCATGGGGTCCATTGCTTCACTCGCATGAAAGAGAGAACAATGGGTTAAATGTGATTCCACGGTGTCTATACAGTGATAACACCCGCGCCTCCTTACATAATAATAATAATAACTGCATTTATAAAGCGCTTTTCACCCGAGGGTCACAAAGCACTGCACAGAGCTGCGGAGAGAATGGCACACATAAAGCACAAGTAGGTCCTGCCAGAAGCGGTACGATTCCTGCCGCGAGCGCCTTTCTGCGTGGAGTTTGTGTGTTCTTCACCTGCTGTGGATTAACTGCCAATTCTCCAGTGTCCTCCCACAACTAAAATAAATATATCATTCGTTACTTGGTCGATAACATCATGACATGCAGGACGTAGTGTCTGGTGGTTTGTTGCTGGCTGACCTCTTTTCGCGTTCCTTGCGCCTCCAAGTCGTCACTTCGAAATAATACCTTTGCGATTTGAGCGAATGCTGTGCCACGTGTTGTAAATTGTAAGCCTGAAAGTGAGCCACAGAGGAGCCCTGCGTATTAGGATAGATATTTATAAACGCGCTTAGTAACGGCCTTCGTTATGAGCTCTATTCCGAGACATCCTTGGAGAGTGGATGAACTCGTAAACAACCGGCTCAGCTGCTTGAAGATGGGGGAGAGGGCAACGGCCTCAAGGCCTGACTGCCGTCCGTCCCGAAGCCAAACCCCTGGGGGACAAATCCACGGGGTCAGTCACATCCCAGACATTCCGGACGCGGCCTCCAGACGTTGAAGACCACTGACATGATTACTCCCCGCACACACAGCGAGGTTGGCCTCGGATCAGATCAAGTCCTGACGACGTCGCCATAGGCAGCATGCACTTGCACATGGCAGGCCATAAATGGTTCACGCATTTATATTTGCACAAGTTTGAACTGTGTCAGCTATTTCTGGCCCACTGCGTATCCTGCATCGCACACCGTGGAGTCTGGAGCGAGAGTGTGAGCTGGAGCTGGGAACAGCATTGCTGCATTAGTCACACGAGGCAGTACTTAATAATAAAAAAATCCCCAAAGTTTGTCAATTAAATAGAAAAAAATTTCAGCGCACACAGATGTAGGTCGGCACCAATTGACGAATGAGATTTGTTTTCCAAAAATGTTCTTTCGGGATAGCCATGTCGAGCGTTCCCTCTCTCTCCTTCGCGATGTTTCGCCTCCCACATTGGAGGCATCTTCAGGAGTTTTGAGTTTGCGAACGCTCAACACGGCATTTGCTTTTTTACTTCAAATAAATGGGAATATAATGCTCGTCTGAGATCACATCACGGGTCAATCCTAAGGTCCCGTGCGTCCCCCAAAACGTCTAAGATAGCAGGGTTACTCGTTTATAGAAAGAAAGGAACGCTCGTTAATGATATCCCGAAAGAGCAGCTATTTGAGAGAAATTTACTCGTTATCAGTACCTACTTCATCATGTTCTTGGTCACGGGGGGGGGGTGGTTTTAGAGGACGCAAGACGGGGAATATCTAGGATATGACGCAAGTAGATCACAGATCACAGGACACACGTTTTCGGGGAATTTACTCGGCAAGCAAAATAACCTCGGCAGCAGCATGTCTTTGAAAGGTGAGAGGAAACCGGAGCATTCAGCGGACACCCCACGCGGATACGTGGAGAACACGGGGTGAACACGGGGAGAACACACAAACACCAGACAGAAAGGCATCCTCCTGGAATCGAACCAGCCCTTGTGAAGCAGCAGCGCTACTCACTGCGCCACCGCGCCGCCCTATTGAGAGAAATTTCACGGCGACAAAGGTTTTTTTTTTTAAAGACCCCGTACAGCGCTATGACTACTGATCCCGGATTCGATCGGAACTCGGCGCGACTCCGCCCATCCCTCGAGTCTCCGCCACCAGGAGAGAAAAAAATCAATGGCTCCAATTCATCTCCGCACGTGTCAACACAGCCTCATTGTTTATTGATGCCGGCTTCACTTACATGTGAGACCACAAGATAAAGTAGAAAATCATCGAGAAACACCGTTATTATAAACGCGGGGTTTTTTTTATGCGGTGTTCCAATTAAAGAACTCGCGTTGCTGCGAGTCAAAAAACCACAACACTTTCTGAGCAACGAGCATTTTGCTCTTGACTTTAAATCAATGGTAATGTAACGGTCGTGGTTGATAACGTCACGTGTGTCCATTCTAACATCGCAAAGCACGACACAGCTTGTATCGATGTAGGTGCTCTCTGTTCTAGACACTGCAACAAGTCAATGAAGTCGGTGCTGGTAAATTGTGGAGAATTTAAAACACTCGCACTCTCATGTCTTTAGCATATTCGTAGCGGCAGGCAGTTCCCTGGGCAGCACATTGAAGTGATGATGTCATCACGGGGGTCTTAACGCATCGAGTTATGTTTTATGCTTATCCACAACGGGTAATGAAAATGCTTGCGAGGAGTCGATTGCTACGGATTAATAGCAGAGGACCAACTTCAATGCTCGTGCATGTGGTTTCGAAAGGTAGTAATCGACTCAGTGGATCGCTTCCCTATCAGCACTAATTTTTTAAGCTTATAGCTGGAGTAGCGAGTTATTACATGCTTAAATAAGTCGTTGGGCGTGCCAGTAATCTAAGATAATCGTATTTTTACGACATGCACCCACACAAACAATTGAAATTCAGTTCGCTTGCAATTAATGCTCGTTTATTAAACAAAGTGGCGGCACAGTGGCCCAGTGGGTAGCGCTGCCGCCTCACAGCAAGAAGGTCCCCGGTTCGAATCTCGGCTCGGGTGCCTTTCTGTGTGGAGTTTTTGCGTTCTCCCTGTGTCCGCGTTGGTATTCGCCAGGCACTCCGGTTTCCCCCCACAGTCCAAAAAACATGCTGCTGCATAGGTTAATTAGCTTGTAAACTAAATTGCCCGCAATGCCCAGTGATGGACTGGCGTCCCATCGTGGGTATATCCCTGCCTTGAGCCCTGTGTCTGCCGGGATAGGATCCGGCTCACCGCGACCCTGTACAGGATCGAGCGCTTTATGACAATGAGATGCGATGAGATTAAACAAAGTGTCCTGAGACGTTGTTCCCTGGCTCTGCGCTTGTGCGTGAAGCAGCATTGATTAACCCTTTGCATAGCCTTGCGACGCGCTGGTTGGCGAGGACGCAACACGGACTCATTTCGTGGGTAGATGTTACGGGATGGCTTCGACCGACGGGGCGCGTGGATGTGAGCAAGTTCAATGGCCTCCGTGACCCTCACGAGCAGCCCCATCGAGAGGAGACGCCGAGCTCCTGGCAGAGCGGCTACCGCTGCCATAGTGTTGTCTGCAGAACAGGAATGGAAGGATGGGGATGGAATGATGAAAGGAGAGTGAGGGATGGGAGGGATAGTAGGGGCAGGAGGAATGGAAACATTAAATTCTGTTAACGCTATGGGTACTTTTTGCCAGTGTACATGTGTAATAAGTAGAACAGGTTTTTACCATTTCTGGCAAAAAACCTGTTCTACTTATTTCTGGCAAAAAACCTGTTCTACTTATTACACATGTACACTGGCAAAAAGTACCCATAGCGTTAACAGCTCCACCTGAGCTACTAAGCATTGATGTTGCATTGCCCTGAGCTGACTGCCTTTTGGCATCATCTGGCTTACACTGACAATCAGGCTCAAAAGAAAGCCATGTCTGGTATAGGCCAATCAGTTTGAAGGACAATGCATATGTTCTCAAAGCTTCCTGTTTGCATATTTTGCCACAAGTATGTGGGGTTTTGCAAACTAGACACATTGTGAAATGTGTATATTTTTGTGTTTTTAGATCTTAACACCTGCATAATTGCCAGAAACGGTAAAAACCTGTTCTACATATTACTAAATTCTGTTTATAGAGCGCTTTTCACCCGAGGGTCACAAAGCGCTCTGTGAAGCGCTATGTGAAGCGCTTTGTGACCCTCTGGTGAAAAGCGCTCTCTAAATGCAATTATTTATTATTATTATAACGGATACTCTATATAGAGACCGCAGCAGCAGCAGCGCTAATGCGACGTGTGATCCTTGATGGAACTCACGCCCGAGGTGCACGTGTTCTGGCACCAGTGGGCTTGGTTACAGATGTGACTCACAGCTGCACCCGCCACGCACCAACCTCTGTGCCAGTCACACTACCCATGTATCGATGCGGATTTGCCACGGCTCAATGTATGAGAATCGCTCTCGAGAGCTGCTAGTTCTGGATATTCGTGCTGAGTGTCTCTCCTCTGTTGTCGCGCCTCCCACGTCGCAGGCACCATGAAGATGATAGGAGCCGCTGTTAAGAGGAATTCTAAAACACTACTCCTCCTGTACGACCCACACATCACCACGACCCCCACCACTACCACTGCAACACTGCACGCTGGCAACCACTCGTGCTGCACACAACCATTTCGCCCATATAAACATTACGCGTACTGCGCTTCCCACGCAAGCACCAGTGTGGCGGGAGCTGCACGTAGCTCGCCACCACGTGTGCTCTGCACAACGCCAGCTCCACGCTGCGCGTCACCGACATTCGAGGCACTCGACGCAAGGTGACTTGGCTTCTCTCCAGGGTCGCGGGAGTTCTCAGGGCGCGCGGGCTGCGCGTGTTGGAGAGCGGCCCACGTAGCTCCACGAGCTGCTCCATCTGCCGTGGCGACTTGTAATTAGGGGCAGTTTTAATTAAGGGCAGTCCAAGTGACGAACGGCCCGGCCCTCATTCCCAACCCTTAACCCTGTCGTGTCGCCCGTCGTGGGGAATTGGGGGAGGGCGGGGGGCGGTGGAGGGAGGGCGTATTCACTGCGGCGCGCAGATGGCACGGCTAGTCCCCGCAACCATCCGCGTGTCTCCCGCGGGAGCTTTGCAGGGACCGTGAGCTGCAGAGGCAGAATCAGCAGCGATGTGCCGCTGGCCGTGACTGATCGCTGCTGTTGCCGGCTCTGCCGCAAACGAAACCGAGTGTGGGTTTGAGTCGGGTTCCTTCCCTATCGCAACCCCCCTATCGGCGCGCCGTACCGGACCGTGTCGGATTACCTTCACCTCTGCTCCTCAATCATGCTTCTTTCTGCAGTTTCTTGTACCACGAGCAGCAGCAGCGGCGGCAGCAGGAGCAGAGCGACCCCAGAACGGGGTGCGAGCAGCCGTGATAGTGACATGAACCGTGCGTCACAGCCCGTCGTGCCAACAACATCACGCCGTTTGTGTCAGACCAGGTGCTCCTTGAGACTATCACGTGAGGTGTCGAAGGCTCTCTGCTGACAGGAGGTCACGGGACAGACCCAGGTGCCATGGGCTGACTTGTTGAAATGACTGACTGATGCACCACCTGTACTCCCTATTGTGCCAACTAGCTTTAGCCGCCCGGGGCACCACTCGTTGTTGTGAGTGCGCACACTAGCGGTCTTAAACATGGGGCAACCCAGGAAATTGCAGGGGGGGGGGAGGAGGGTGATGACCGACCGATTGACCGAGTTAGAAATAATTACACAATAGTTACAATCATTTCACAAATGATTAGTTGTGTACACAAAACTTCTTGCTTACGGATTGGTCCTGCATGAAACAAAATATATTAAATCTAAGAAAAAAAGTTAATATATGCTTGCAACATTAATTGGGAGCATTCAGGGCGTTTTAGTCAGTGTGGGAGGAGAGGAGGGATCATCATTGAATTTTGCCTGGGGTCTAAGAACGCCCCATGCACATGTGTCACCTCCCGTGCTCAGGACCGCGCTCGTCCCGCTGCTTTCCCCAGTGCGTGGACAGACAACCAGACGCCGTGACTGATAACCAAGCATCAATTAAAAGTTCGCGATCTCATTTCAGAGCCGTTTCAAAAGGTCGGGACGTTACGCGCAGAGGTCTGATCCGCGCTAATGAATCCGCTGCCCGGAACCAGACGCGTCCTCGCATAAATCCTCCTCCCAGTGAGCTTTCGCATTGATTCGATGTCGCATCGATTCCTCGCGGCGTGACTCCACGCGCAACGCGCGTTTCTTTGTCTTTGGGGAGGGATGGGGTGGTTGGGGGGCAGGATTAATTAGTAATCGTCCACTGCGGTGGGGGGCTGGTCTCGGTATAGCCTCATGGTCTTGACGGGGGATTGTAAGGAACACCAGCATATGCACCCATAAGCCCCCGGCCCCCCCCCCCCCTTTTTCCACGCTTAACAATTGCTCCCCTTACAAATTTGCGATGCCTCCTGCAGGAATTCATCAATTGATTGGGAAGTGCCAAAAGACGCAACGCGTGGAGGCACGGGGGTGAGCTGACACGTTTTAGAAATAAATGAAATCCGAAATCCTGCTGTGAAGCAGCATTTGGATATGAATTTCACGAGCGCTGAGTAATCCTCCGTGGCGCTTGTGACGTGATTTCAAACACGTGCCCAAGTGTCGTTTATTCGTGATCTCCGTTGGCGTGCCAAACAGGCCCGTGACCGATTAATCTCATTTCGGTTGGAACAACATGATGAGAATATTTGTTGTGTTTTTGTTGTTGCTGTTGTTGGTCAGAATGAGATCAATGCAATTGCGGTGCAGCCGCACGGGGCCCTATTTGATGGCAGGTATGTTTTGATGCTTTTGAAAAACCACTGAGCGAAGTAATCGTCATCATCATCATCATCCTGTGATTTCATACGGCTTTTATGGCCCTGCAGGGGGATTGCGAGCCAGAGAGAGCAGTCGAAAGGCTTTCCCGGAGAAGCGCAGAGTTTATGCTGTACGATGCCAAATTGACGACCCGTGATTGCTGCCGTTAGCCCGAGAGACGGAAATTGAATGAATAGTATTGGTGAGCGGAGCCGCGCTTATTTGTACCTCAGTATTTATGTCACGGTGCTGTGGCGCAGCAGTTAATGCAATACACGATTAACTCAATGTCATGTGTTTAAGTCCCACGGCTGCTTTATCAGTGGTGATACCTGAACCGGTCATGAGAACCCCCCGTCACGAACCCACACACTGACCAGCCAGGTGAAGTATGGTCAAGGAACAACCCACCGTGATCGATACGGCGTAGGCAGTGGATTGACAAAATGGCTGCCAAACAGCATTGCACTACTAATCTCGGCAGTCCTGCACCACAATGTAAACTGTCGTGGGTAGTTCCTCGCATTGTTTGCCTAGGGGAGTTACAAACGGATATGATTTTGCGACACGTTCAATACTTTTGTTTTACGACTTCAACCACCGCAACCCAAACACCATTCCATGATAACGGACACGGCACGAGCGGAGATAGGGCGCCACACCGTGAACACGCCTGGCCGCGGCGCGGACTGCGTGTGCCGCACGCATACGTGGTAATGAATTCACCCGGGGGACAGGCAGCTGTGCGGTGATTCCCCCACAAGTGAAACCACCATCGACTCTCAGCTCGACAGGAGTGCAGAGGCGCTAGTCAATACACGGTCTTGTGTGCGTGCTTGGTTTTCTTTATTCATTTGCTTTAAGTCAGCACCTCTTGATGATCCAAGGACAAACAGCGCTATTCCCAACCTTCCTGTGGTGCTCGCGATGTCACCGCCGGCCTCCGTTAGCCGATTACGCGCCGGTTCGCCAGTGCCATTTCCAGTCGACGATAAACTCCAGCGTCCAAGTCCTCGCAGGACCCACGTGGCCAGGTTCCACGCGGGCCACGGCGCGGGCGGCCAGGTCGCCGAGTGTACGTAGGAGTCACACGCGCCGGGTCAGAGCAGCCAACGAACGGACACAGCAGCCGGGAGAGAAGAATTCGCCCACAATTGATGTCCGACCAAAGCTCGGTGCCAGGCGGGCGCGGTGTGGGTACGAAAGAGACAGGCGGGCAGCGCTGTCCGTGTGAACGAGAGTGGAGATCGTTGTAGCGCCTTCACCTTGTTATAAATTAGACTGCACATGTGTCAGTGAATTCTTTATATTTTATTCAAGTACAAAAATAAAGTCTTTGGAAGTAACAAATATATACACCACGAGCTATTCCTCCGCAGACACCGTACAGCTGCCTCGAGTTTACAAGATAAATAAAACGCCTGCGAACAGCGTCAATACGTGGTGCCTACCCGTCCGGGTTGGCGCTGCCCCCCAGGAGCGACCTTTTAAATTGCAAATAATGGGAATGCACACAACTTAAGACTCGGCAAATGAGGTAATCCCTTTCTCTCGAGCTAAAAACAGAATATTGCACTTCAAGTCAAACACGCGCTAACCTACCGGGGCACCTGCGGCGGAGATGCTTATGAACGAAATATAAATGAGGCGCAAAGTGACGGTGGTCTGCCGTCTAGGCTGGGGTGAAGAAGTTCGTGGAACTGTGATAACCGGGTGGCTCGCTCGACTGAGCCGACCTCGAGATTTAGCGATCCGCGTGGGGCGTCCTGACACCGGGGAACGAGTGGAGAGCAGTGCGGCACGCGGTGGGGCACGCGGTGGGGCACGCGGTGAGGCACGCGGTAGGCCAAGCGGTGGGGCACGCGGTGGTGCACGCGGCGAGGAACGCGCCGACTTGGCAGGGCGTGCGGAGTGCGGTGGGACACGAGGTGGGGCACGCGGTGGGGCGTGAGTGGCCAAGATTCCGCGTGTGGGCACAGCGCGGTACGGCAACAGCGGGGAGCAGACGTGGCGGGGAGTGAAGGTGGTGTGGAGCAGGGACACAGTGGTGAGGAGATATGGAGGTGAGGGAGCACGGTGGTGAGGAGGCACGGTGGTGCGGGAGCACGGTGCTGAGGGGACACGGTGGTGAGGAAGCACGGTGGTGAGGGGACACGGTGGTGAGGGGGCACAGTGGTGAGGGGACACGGTGGTGAGGGGTCACAGTGGTGAGGGACACAGTGGTGAGGGAGCATGCTGGTGAAGGGGCACAATGGTGAGGGGGTACAGTGGTGAGGGGACACGGTGGTGAGGCGGCACAGTGGTAAGGGAGCACGGTGGTGAGGGGGCACGGTGGTGAGGGGGCACGGTGGAAAGGAAGCACGGTGGTGAGGGAGCACGGTGGTGAGGGTACATGGTGGTGAGGAGAAATGATGGTGAGGGAGCAGGGTGGTGAGGGAGCACAATGGTGAGGGGCTACGGTGGTGAGGAGAAATGATGGTGAGGGAGCAAGGTGGTGAGGGAGCACAATGGTGAGGGGCTACGGTGGTGAGGGGACACGGTGGTGAGGCGGCACAGTGGTGAGGGGACACGGTGGTGAGGCGGCACAGTGGTGAGGGGACACGGTGGTGAGGGGGTACAGTCGTGAGGGCACACAGTGGTGAGGGAGCACTTTCGTAAGGGAGCACGGTGGTGTGGGGACACGGTGGTGAGGAGACACGGTGGAGAGGGGGCAGGGTGGTGAGGGAGCACGGTGGTGAGGAGATACGGTGATGAGGAAGGGGGTACAGTGGTGAGGGGACACGGTGGTGAGGGGACACGGTGGTGAGGGAACACGGTGGTGAGGAGAAATGGTGGTGAAGGAGCAGGGTGGTGAGGGGACACGGTGGTGAGGGGACACGGTGGTGAGGGGGCACGGTGGAAAGAGAGCACGGTGGTAAAAGGACACGGTGGTGAAGGGGCACAGTGGTGAGGGGACACGGTAGTGAGGTGGCACAGTGGTGAGGGGACACGGTGGTGAGGAGACACGGTGGTGAAGGTGCACAGTGGTGAGGGAGCACAGTGGTTAGGGAGCACAGTGGTGAGGGGACACGGTGTTGAGGGAGCACAGTGGTGAGGGAGCACAGTGGTGAGGGGACACGGTGTTGAGGGAGCACAGTGGTGAGGCTACACGGTGGTGAGGGAGCACGGTGGTGAGGGTACACGGTGGTGAAGGAGCGCAGTGGTAAGGGAGCACGCTGGTGAGGGGATACGGGGATGAGGAAGGGGGTACGGTGGTGAGGGAACACGGTAGTGAGGAGACACGGTGGTGAGGAGAAATGGTGGTGAGGGAGCAGGGTTGTGAGGAGACACGGTGTTGAGGGGACACGGTGGTGAGGGGACATGGTGGTGAGGGGACACGGTGGTGAGGGGGCACAGTGGTGAGAGGACACGGTGGTAAGGAAGCACAGTGGTGAGGGAGCACGCTGGTGAGGGGACACATTGGTGAGGGGTACAGTGGTGAGGGGATACGGTTGTGAGGGGAAACGGTGGTGAGGGTACACGGTGATGAGGGGGCACAGTGGTGAGGGGGCAGAGTGGTGAGGGGATACGGTTGTGAGGGGACACGGTGGTAAAGGGACACGGTGGTGAAGGTGCACAGTCGTAAGGGGACACAGTGGTGAGGGGGAACAGTGGTGAGAGGACACGGTGGTGAGAGGGCACAGTGGTGAGGGAGCACAGTGGTGAGGGAGCACGGTGGTGATGGGGCACGGTGGTGAGGGGGCACGGTGGTGAGGAGACACGGTGGTGATGGGCAAGGTGGTGAGGGAGCACGGTGGTGAGGGGGTACAGTGGTGAGAAGACACGGTGGTGAGGGAACACGGTAGTGAGAGGGCACAGTGGTGAGGGAGCACTTTCGTAAGGGAGCACGGTGGTGAGGAGACACGGCGTTGAGGGGGCAGGGTGGTGAGGGAGCACGGTGATGAGGGGACACGGTGGTGACGGAGGGGGCACGGTGGTGAAAGGATCTCAGTAGTGAGCGGACACGGTTGTGAGGGGATACAGTGGTGAGGGGACACGGTGGTGAGGGGGCAGGGTGGTGAAGGAGCACAGTGGTGAGGGGCCACGGTGGTGAGGGAGCACGGTGGTGAGGGGGCACAGTGGTGAGGGGGTACTGTGAATAGGGAACACGGTGGTGAGGGAGCACAGTGGTGAGGAGACACGGTGGTGAGAGTACACGATGGTGAGGGAGCGCAGTGGTAAGGGAGCACGGTGGTGAGGAGACACGGTGGTGAGGGGACACGGTGGTGAGGAGACACGACGGAGAGGGGAGACGGTGGTGAGGGGGCACTGTGGTGAGGGGGAACAATGGTGAGGGGACACGGTGGTAAGGGAGCACAGTGGTGAGGGAGAACGGTGGTGAGGGGACACTTTGGTGAGGGGGTACAATGGTGAGGGGACACAGTGGTGAGGGGGCACAGTGGTGAGGGGACACAGTGGTGAGGAGGCAGAGTGGTGAGGGGACACGGTGGTGAGGGGGCAGAGTGGTGAGGGGACACAGTGGTGAGGGGGCAGAGTGGTGAGGGGACACGGTGGTGAGGGGCACAGTGATAAGGGGACATGGTGGTGAGGTGGCACAGTGGTGAGGGGACACAGTGGTGAGGGGACACGGTGGTGAGAGGGCAGTGGTGAGGGAGCACAGTGGTGAGGGAGCACGGTGGTGAGGGGACACGGTGGTGAGGGGGCACAGTGGCGAGGGGGCATGGTGGTGAGGGAGCACGGTGGTGAGGGGGCACGATGGTGAAGAATGGGGCAGAGTGTTTAGGAATAGGGCACGAAAGGAGGGGGTCACGGTGGTGAGGAAGGGGGTCACGGTGGTGATTAAGGAATCAGCACTTCGGGGAGTAGTCACGTCACAGCGTGGTGCCTTGAGGTATATCGCACCCCACGGGTACCCCCACGGGCACCCCCACGAGCACCCCCACGGGCACTGCCAAAGGCACTGCCACGGGGGTGGCCCCCATCTGGATATCACCACCACCACCGACGGTGGAGGCATCACGGCGCAGCCTACCCTCGGCTACACTGCCTGCTCCTGCTGCGGTCTTTCCATCCATTACCAGCACCATCACCACAACTCCCACCACCACCACCACCACTCCCACCACCAGCACCATGCGGGAGGAGATGCCTGACCGAGGGGGAGGGGGCGGCACCTCATGGATGGAGAGTTGTGCAGGAACCATGTTGCGTTAGTATCAGAAGAGGGATGCAGGGTGCAAAAAGGTTGGGGTGGTGGGGGTCACGGAGTGTGAAGGTTGAAGGAGTGGGGGGAGGGGGGTCGCCGCAGGGCGGTGGAGACCCCCGCCCCCTTCAAAAAGACGACGCATGCTGATGGCCACCCAGCTGGACCGGTCAAAAAGCACAGCATGGAGGAGCACACCCTGAGGATGAGGTCACGCCTTGACGATGGGGGTGGGGACAAGGTCAGCGTGACACGCGGGAGAGTGTGGGGAGAGAGGGGACTCGGCTGCGCTCGCTCCAGGTCAGCGCTTGACAAAAAAAAGATGTGTGGCATCAACTACCTTGCGTGTCTTTTTTATTTTACGGTTTCGATTTTTATACTTCTCTCTAATGGAATCAAAGTTGCCCCATCTTGTATCGAATCACCGCCTTGCTGTTTCGTGGGCACCAATCAACGCTGGCGATCGGAACTGGTTCCCGGCGCGATCTCGTTTATTTTCACATCGCGGTCCCTGTTAATAATGTTGCGCGCTCTGGATTTGTTCGTTTCGTGTGAAACCGCTCGTTTGGTCCAGATTTTAAAAAACAACATTGACACGATTTAAGTCTCGGTTAGAAGGGGACTGAGGATCTGCGGTCGAGCGGTGGGGGAGGCAGTGGGGGGGGGCAGGCGGAGCGAGACGATGGGCTGACGGAGCAACTTTTGGTTGTGGGATGTGCAAGGTGCTCGCTTAGGACCCGAGTGAATGGACTGTGAGGCTTGCGACAGGCAGAGATAAAAATGAGACAGGAGACACAGAGTGATGCGATGGACAAAAGCACATATTTATAAATGACAATGAATATAATAGAAATATTCCTCTACAGCATTCAACTCCAACAGTTTCACACGAAAAAAAAAACCACTAGCATGGTACAAACCCCTCAATCGCTGTCCGGACTTGAATAAGAGAAGTTAAATAATTTAAAGACTAAAATGAGAAATGCCGCCTCACAGACGTCGAGGAGTTACATGAAGAATGGTGTCAACAAATCGTTTGCCACAATTTGTCCCAAAGAAATGGGAAATAGGACAGCCTGGTCACGTAGGAGCTTATCCATTTGTATCCAACTATGAATAATGTAAACTAATTTTCTTGCTTTGAAGGGGGGAGGGGAGGGGTGGTACGGAAAGGTAAGGGGCGAGGAGAAATGACAAAGGTGGCAAGGAGGGCATTTCAGCTGTGGAATGAGTAATTCAAGTAAAGTTTGTTTTTTTCTTAACGTCTTAAACAACTCTGCATTTCAGTAACGATGCTTTGCAAGTAGTACAATGATGAGCAAACATATTGAAGATTTAAAAAAGCAATAGAACTTGGAGAGAAAGTGCACGTCGTACAGACCCAGTTAAATATTATTTCACATACTCCACTTAAAAGTTACAAACAATACTTTTCTTCTCTGAAATACTTCTAGTAGGCGAACATGCACACACCGCCAATGGTAAGATCAGCGCGTTACCGTGTCTGGTAAAGCTGTGCCAGCCAGCGCTCCCTGCTGCAAACGAGCTCCATTAAGCACGGTCTTGGGAAAACGTCACGGCAGATGAACTGTTTTTTTTAGGATTAATACGATAACTACGGAAAGGTTGGTCTCGGCAGGAACGAAGAGGCAAAGCCGACCGCACAACAAGAGCTTGGAAAGAGTCACAGCGTTAACACAAATAGTGAGAGCTATTAACAGCTGGCTGGTTGGTGAGTCAACCCACGCGGCCAATGAGCGATTATCAAAATGTGGGTCGCCTTAGAACATTTGCTTGTCTCGATATTTTTACGTTCGCCATCCCTTTCGGCAGACTGCTTATGCAGCAGCGCGAAAAATTACTCAACACCGCACACTTTGCGCAATTAAAACATCGACACCGCTGTGCCCGTCAAGACAAACGGTGGCGGTTCCTGGCAAGAGGCTGCTGCGCTGTTCCTGCCCCCCCCGCCCCAGTCGCCCCCGCATTAAGTGGAGTGGTCCGATCCACGGATCGTCCAACCGCTGCGAGAACTCACAGGTGCCGGCACGCTCCCCCGCAGCGTTCCACCTCGACAGCGTGCGTACGGCCCTTCCTGCGGGACTCCAGCACTCGGGCGAGACGTGAGAAATGGTTAATTAAATGACATCATTAATTTGAACAAATTGAGATCCAAAAGTCAAACATTAACCCTGGAAGAGCCGTGACTCCACGGGCGGATTATCGACTTATCGCATTGGCCAGATCGGCATGGGTATCATGTGTGTGTGGGGGTGCCACCTGTCCAGATTTTTTTCCCCAGGATCATTCCTCCTTTTTGACGAGACTGCCGTTCTTGGAAACATGTATGTTCCAGAGACTGAGTCATCATTCAGAATCTAGGAACGTGGGGGGGGGGGGGTTCCAGTTACACCTACACAGGGTACGGCCCTGTCTCTCTCTCTCTCTCCCTGATTCCATTTTACCCTACGACATGTCCCAGTTTCTGTGTCTATGAGGTGGCAACCCTGCCACACGTGTGTGCGCAGTGCATGGTCTTGCCGGAGAGTGGCGGGTGGGACCAGGAAAGATCATTGCTCTACGCTAAGAAGGAGTTTGGCAACTAACATATACTCGCTGTATGTCACATAGTGCACTGATGGCATACATTAAAAACCCCTTACATTTGCATTCCATGTCCATGCAATTACACAAATTCCACTTGTTTTTTTTCTTTTGAACACCAATCGCACATTTCAGCATAATACGGATTCTGCATACCAAAACCTATGCTACAATTCAACGGTTGTTTGTTGAACAGCTATGAAAACTAGTTTACTGTACATCAAAATACTGTCTCTAGATATATTTTAGTACAGTTGGCACTTGCACACGTTTTGAAACACGGCTACGGGTGAGACGTAACGGGAGATGGGGAGGAAAGATCGCCACCACAGCGCAAACGAATCGACGTGACGCTGAAACCTGACCACAACAAAACCCATCACAAAAATAAAAATATATATATACCGCGCACAATACATTCAAAACAATGACGAAACGGGGAAACTAACGCCGAGGCGACGAAACTAAACTCACATCACCTATCTACAAAAATATGCCTAAAATGCTCATTTTGTAAATTGTAATTGTTATTATACTATACATATATATGTTTTTCTGTAATTACTGTGTAAGTTGCATGCATACGTCGTCCACTGCAGCTGCACTTGAAACCGATATGTGGGGAGGGGGGGGGTAAATTGCCGAAGCCTTGGCAAATCTGCAGAAGTAATTGTTACCACCTCTGGCTCTACGTCGCTGTCTAATCGGCTACGGTCATCGTAAATGGAACGATGCCTTTGCCTGCCTCACACGCCTTACTTAAAGCTGATTAAGACTTGTCAAGAGCGACACCGTACACACAACGCATTAAAAGTAACATCGAACTAAACAAATGACAACACGAACCACCCAAACAGAAAGGTCATATATTAAAATACGCAGCTTATTAATAAGGGTCCCTTCTCATTTCTACATACAATAATCAGTAACGAAATAAAATTAGTTGATCAGTGTCGCACGTTTGTGGGGACGGCTCTGCCTGCGGTGGCCGCTAGCCTCGCTTCTGACGGAACTTCCTAAAATACTCCCAAACTAGTTCCGATTCTCGTGGGGGCTGAGCAGATGAAAGGCTGCGCTGGAACACTCCTGGGTAATGAGTCGTCATCATTAACGGCTGGCACCTCGGGCGCTTCAATCGCACGCTCAAGTACGGTTTCGAACAAACAATGGCGCGATAATGCATCCCGTGACGCCGGGCGCTCCGGAATTAAACGGCGTTTAGCAGTCGTCGCTAAGCGACCAATTCCTGGGCGTAAAGTTGAAAACGATTTTTTGTTCAAATTACGAGCGGTTCGATGATGCCACGAGGCATCCGATTGCCGGGCATCGCACTGTTGTCGTTGTGAGAAGCTCCGCAGACACGTACGCTATTGCACATCCGATATATTTATGTGTTGTTGTGCAGTGGACGGGAACGGAACCTTGGCTCGTTCCCCTGCCCCTGGAACCACGGCCGCGTTGTCCCGAGCATCTCTCGAGAATGGGAGCGGCACCAGGGACCAGTTCGGAACTATTTTAGAAAGTAAACATGAAACATCTTGCGTTTGGCAGGCGAGAGGGGACAACACAGCGGGGAAGTGAGGTTGGCGGGTTGAGAAACGGCGCTGGATCAATGGGTGGATCGGTAGGGGAGAAAAAGGGACAGCCAGAGCTGGAGCGCGACGCTACCCAACCTTTTGCGGGTTGGTGGCGCGCAGGCCCTGCTCGTAAACGATACGCTGTGTGATGAGGTACTGTGCGGCCTGCGTCGAGGCCGGCGGCCCCGTTATCGTCACCTTGCGGTTGCGCGTTCCAGGCACGAACTCACCCTTCTTCGAGATCTGGATGCGAGCTCCCGTCATCTCCTGGTACTCAACCAGCGTTTTTCCCCCCTTGCCAAGGATGGCGCCCACCAGGTTCTCGGGCACGGCGATTTCCAGCGCATCCTTCCCGCCATCGTGCTTTTCCCCGCCGAGCATGGCTCCGGCCATGAGCGGCGTGGCCGCCGAGCCCATGTACCCGCCGTTGGCCGCGATGCCCGCTGCCCCGAGGCCACCCAGCGAGAATGCACCCGGAGCACCGCCGGCCGCGGCGGCTGCGGCGCATGCGGCGGCCGCGGCGGCACCCCCGGAGTTGGGCACGCCACCAGCCTCGTTGGCGTAGCTCGCCAGGATGTTCGCTGCGGCCATCGCCGACGGGCTCGAGCCGAACATGGGCGTGGGAGCAGCAGGCGCCAGACCCAGCGCCAGCCCGGGCCCCGGCAGGCTGTAGCCATAGCCCGCCAGGGTGCTGAGTGCCGACGAGATGGCCACCAGGTCGGTTCCACCGAAGCCCGACAGCACAGTGGGGAAAGCGGCAACGTTGGCAAGGCCGGCGTGGCCCAGCAGCCCGGCGGTCGGCAGAACGTCCCCCGGGGAGATGCCTGGCGCCGGGCTGGCATACGGGGAGCCGGTGGGGTTGGCGTTGGCCACAGGCCCCGTGATGCCCGCATAGCTGATGTTGAGGCAGCTCCCGCTCTGCGGGTCCTCCTGGATTTTCTGGACAATGAGCTGTACAGCGTGGCGCGATTGCTCTGGCTCGCCGCTCACCGTGACGACGCGCTCCTGCAAGCTGCCGCCCTCCGGTTTCTGCGACAGCTGCACCCAGGCGCCCGACTGCTCCATCATGGACTTGACGGTGGCTCCGCCTTTACCGATGATCAGCCCGGCGGTAGTATTTGGCACAATGATTTTCGCCTGCAAGACGACGGCGGAGAGATGCAGAGGCAGCGAGAGACAGTTATCATCGCCCATGCCGATCAAATCGTCCCAGAACAGTTTCTCAACCAAAGCAGAGTTGTCCAGAGGCAGGTGTCATCGTAAATAGGCATTGCGCATTCGCGCAAATCATTCGCGATGCCGCCCCTCTTTCAATCTGCCGCGTAACGAACAAGAGGCTCTGACCACTCACCATTACCTTCATCCCTCTCGCTCCCTTACCCCGCTCCCCAGCATAGTCAAGACAAAGGCATTCCATCTTTCAATGGATTTTGGGGCTGCTTTGTCTGCGGATCTCTCGGCGTGCTACGTTCATCCGAAAGGAATCGGCCTCAAGTTACGCAACGAGATTCTAAGCTCCTCGCGCGGCAGCTTAAAAGAAAAAAAGAGGACCACACAAAGTTTCCTCGTGACGTCCCCAAGGCCAACGCTTCAGGTTTGTGGATAATAATAATAATGTAATGATGTAGGTTTTCACGGCTCGATGCATGATGATTGCTTCGAAAAGCTGCTCTCTCGGGACAGGCGAAGGAGGATGCCTCCAACGTGTGAGGCGAAACGTCGCGAGGAGAGGAGAGAGAGCCATCGACGCGGCTGTCCCGAGAGAGCAGCTTTTCGAAGCAATCATCAATAATAATAATTACAATTTGTATTGTGCCGCGCATAGTCGACTAAATAATAATTCATAACAATAAGTCATTCAATAGCCAAGAGAGACAATCACTCCCAAGCGGAAGGACACTGCGGAGAGCAGCAAGGCAGCAACGTGGTCAGCTGGCACTAGTTTATTACGTGTCCTATATTATGATGCTATCGGCCAATGAATGAGGTTTTTTGTTGTTGTGGGATGAGCCACAGAACCTTAAGGAAACCTGGTCCGAACAAGGGAAGGACACACACTGCATCACTGAGTTGGAAGTCTCCGGCAGCCACGACTATCCTGCGGTGACCTCTGACCACGTGCATGTTTGTATTAGGCTACACATCATCGACAGTAGCCACGCCGTAGGCATCTACAACGATGTTTTGGAGGAACAGCATGCGCGTTGTGCCGAGCTGCCCCACCATTGCTTGAGTGTTTTCGGCCTACGCTGGAATGGACGACTGTGTAAAATCGGTCAGCTCGAGCCTCGTTTTGAAAATCACGAGCAGTTTCACTTTATCACGTTAGACGTAAGAGCCCAGTGCGGTCTGCTATGTTTTTTGTAAACATTGTGGAACTCCTTCAAAACAACTTAAGTCAGTGAATCCCACCCAAATCACACTTCGTGTCCCCTCCCTCCCCACCCATTGAGTGTGTGTCCGGTTCCTGTCGGCCAACTGTTGTGGTGCACCCGTCCACGTCATCCATTACACTTCCCCATACACAATGAGCCCCGAGTGTTTGCAATGAATATCATCAAGTGGTTTGTTTGGTGTTGACGCGACTGGAAGCTCCGTATCCGCGCCACTGACCGTTACAGAGCCGCTCGCCAAAACACGCAGCGCATAATGCACTTAACACTGCCCAACATGGGCAATGGCGCATTCCCATCTACTGACCCACCACCCACCTAGCAATCCACCCACCTCTCCAACCAACCCACTGAGCCATCGATCACATACCCACCCGCCAACCAACCCACTAACCAATCGATTCACACACCCACATACTCTCCAAGCGACCACCCACCCCCAACCAAACCCACCCACCCGTCAACCAACCCACCTACCAATCGACTCACCCACTAACCACCCCACCCATCCACCCACCAACTGACTCACACCCCCCCCTCGCAGCACTCAGCCAGCACTTAGCCAGTTCAGGTGCCTTCACGAGCCACTTGAGCTTGAACAGCTGTGTGGATTGTGACTGTGGAATCATAATATATATACAATGGAACAAATGTTTGTACATATGTCTGCACTAAATTTACAGGGGTGGAATCCTTTATAAGCACACATTTTATCCCGGTGAAAACTGCCTGCCGTGCAGTTAGCAACAAACAGCACACACGAACGTGGAATAGATTGGTGTTATTACGCTTTCTTGAATTGAGCGAGGTTATGAGAGTTTTAGAAAAGACAGGCGAAGATTTGAAAATATTATGTACGTCCGTGGTTAAGGATAACTAGTGTAAATTTATTCATAAGCGTAAATTTTAGCTGCACAACAATCAAGGTTTTTACGTTTTATTTTAGCTTTTACTGCCCACTTATTGATACCTCTTCTGAAACAATAATAATAATTGCACTTCTGGAGCACCTTTCACCCGAGGGTCACAAAGCGCTACACACAGCTGCGGAGAGAACGGAATGTCAGTCACAACTGCGACATATCAACATAAAATCATCAACAATAACGTTGCCACTTAGTCAGTAATATTCCCAAAAGGACATCCAGGTAAAAGCGGTCATGTCAGCAGAAAGTGTCATCAACAGAGACGTAAAAAAAATACACGTTACAGTACACTCTTGGAAGAACACTGTCCGTAGGGCGGGTACTCTGCTAGTGGTGATCATTCACAACTAACGATGCGTACAAAATTAGTTCACTCTGAAATCGACAGGAAAAATTACTCAGAGGCTCCAGAAATGACAGCGAAAGGGAAAGGCAGCCACGCAGTAAGCCGTGCCAACATTTTTCTAATACTACGTCCACTATATATTAAGAAGTTACCAGGCAAATAGTGTTTCTTTAGCAACAGGAAGAAATCGAAGTACCTGGTCGAAACCTATACAAACAGCGAGAACTCACAAACGCACAAGCAAAGCCACCTGAGTTGGGAATCTAAACCAGGGTTTGTTGCTGTGAGGCACGAGTGTTTCCATTGTGCTAACCCAAACAGCAGCCCACCAAGCACAGCAGCATAGACGCCTATTTCCAAACTGTCACGGCCGTGAACTACCGTGGACTACCGTGAACTACCGTCACAGTAATGCACTTAATTGTCTTACGTGGTCACTGGCCACAAACACGTGAGAGGTCAGACAGCTCTAGAGGCATCACTATCGTCCGGTGTCTCTAATTCCTTTTCTCTCTAAAACCCCGGGAACGCACTGTCCACCATCAATAGCTTTTCCTTCCCACGATTCTCTGCGCGATCCCCTCCAGTCAGGTTTCCGTTCAGAACACTCAACACCGCTCTTTTTTTTGTTACCACGCTCTTCAATCAGGTTGTGTCGCTTCCCCATCCTCTGTTCTGATTCTGCTTGATCTCTATTCTCTGCCTTTGGCACCGTGACTCACTCCATCCTTAATATTCTCTCGGACTTGGTTCTCATCGCATCTCACTATTTATACTTATCGAGTGTCCTGGTGCGGCTCAACATCTTCTTCATGATCTTTACTCACTGGTGTCACTCAAGGAGCAGTAGCTGGCCCTCTGCTTTTCTCTCTGTGTATCTGCTCTCTTAACCTATTTATCACTTCCTTTGCCTCCTTTTTTAATCACCTACACTAAATACTGATGATGTTCAGCTCTTTCTTTCTTTCCTTTCATCTACCGCAAACATTTCTTTCCAAATTTCTTTGTGTCTCTTAACCACGCATCGTGGATGTGTGAGCATCATCTAACAATTAAACCTATCAAAAACGGAAACTATTTTTTCCATACGCTTAACTCTTTTCATCCATTCTTTTCTTTTCCATCTCTATTGGTTCGACAACTATGTCTGCCTCCTCATCTGTTGGGTACCTCGGTATCACCCTGGATTCTTCTCTTTTATGTCACCGCTACATCTCCAACCTATTTCGTACACACCGGTTTCACTTATTCAACATCCCTAAAATCCATAATTTTCTTACCGTTGAATCCACTCAACTCTTCTATCCCCGCTGGAATATTTCACCTCTGTCCTAGCTGGTCTGCCTACACATACTATCCGTCACTTAAACTTATTCAAAATTCCACTGTTCACCCGTTCTCTTCTGTTCCTCGTTTGTCCCATTCGACTCCTCTACTGCGCTCTCTCCACTGTCTGCACGTGGCTCCACGCATCAAATTCTAAATCTCGATTATTAGCCATCGCTGTCTTTACATTCGGTACAACGCGGGTGAGCGGGGGGGTTGCAATCGGACCGTATCAGCAGGCAAATATGCATGCACTGCCTTCACCCCTGGTTCCAACTCGTCACCGGGTAGCACCACGTTCGAAGGCAGTGCTCAAGTCTTACGGTGACCACGTTTGTCGTCGATCAGTTGGAGTTGAAGCTGAAATTAACCGTTGAGCAATGCAGCTCTTTTATCCGGCGGGGAGGCATAGGCAAGTTAGTAGATAATACCCGGGATGAGATCCCAGTCCGTAACAGGGCACTGGAGCAATTTAGTCAACAGGACAAATAACCTAGGTAGCAGTGTGCCTTGATTGTGGGAGGAAACCACAGAACCTGGAGAAAACCCACGCGGACACGTGAAAGAACGTGCAAACTTCACACCGAAAGGCACCCGAGCTGAGGATCGAACCCAGTGATTCTTGCTGTGAGGCAGCAGCGCTACTCACCGCGCCACTGCACTGCCCACGCAGGACGTACGCCGTCCCAACTTCACAACCCGAGAAGAAGCCTCGGCGTGTGAGCGGAACGTCGCGCTGCCGCGGCACAAAGTGCCCCCCCCCCCCCCC
>JAZEWT010000004.1:10468921-10488315 GCA_036362905.1 Mordacia mordax
CTACTTCCACCCCAACGTTCCACCCCCCCGGGTGTCGCCATCACACGGCCACAATGCAAAGCCACGACACGTCGCACTCCGCGCGCGGTGTGGGCCACAGTGACATGGAGAAGCGCGGAGGATACGCACTGGCGAGGCGACGCTCATTGCGTTCAGCGCTTCATGGAGAGCGGGGCATGGTTGAAGCAGTGGGTAGCACTGTTGTCTCATAGCGATAAGGACCCTGGTTCGAGTCTCAGCTCTGGCGCCTTTCTGTGTGCAGTTTACATGTTCTCCCTGTGCATGTGTGGGTTTTCGCCAATCCAAAGACACATTGCTGCCCGGATTCATTCGTCTACTGACCAGTGCTCTGCAATGAACGGGTGTCCCACCATGTGTCTGCAGGATGGGCTCTGGCCCACCATTACCATCTATAAGTGATGCGACATCTATAAGTGAAGATCTCGTAGACATGTGGAAGGTCACCAGGTTTTTCGGCGAGCACGACTGCTTACGGGACACTGAGCGTGAAAACCAATACAGTGGGGTTTTTTGCATTAAACCAACGCTCCAGCAAAAAGCCACTCCCTGAAGGCCGTGCAGCCAACAGGACGTGTAAAAAAATACTGAGATATTTTTCACGAGTGAAGACAAATACGGGAAGAGGGCGAACTGTCTGCTTATTTACACGCTTCGCGAGTTCTGTGCGTTATTGGAGGGTTCGGCAGCTCTCAATTCCGTTCTCTAAGTTCCTCTATTTTCTGCCAATTCTCCCATCATATCCACTGCCCCCATCGTATCTCCATCCACACTGAGAATGAGCGTTTGTCCTTTCCCCCTCACGACGATTCACCTCTCACGCCTGAGGTATCATTCTAGAGGAGGAACACTCGGCACGACTATCCCAAAAGAAAAGCGCTTGAGAACAATTCTCATACATCGAGTGATGAAAAGCCACATTACCACACTGAGATTATTATTGATGTCCGTTTAGGCCCTAACTTCATCATGCCTCTGTGACCCTACAAACCACACACTAAGTTTACAAATCAAGATAATTATGCTCGTGGGTACAAATTAGTGCTGGCGTTGCAGTGACGTGGTGGAGAGTTTCTAATGCCACGAGCGCCCAGCCACCTTTGTCTTCCTATTGATGGTGTTCACGCACCACACCAGGAACTCATTTATGGGTGAGCTAATCCACAGGAGATGCAAGCACGTAGAGACATCAATTTTTTCCGAGATATTTTTAAATCATCATTATCCACTTAATTCTCTACAGGGTCGAAGGGGGGGAAGGCTATCTCGGTAGACACAGGGCACAAGACAACACTACACCTCTAATAGGACACCAGCACATAAGAGGGTACCAGGTACATATGTATTATCTATTATAAAACACTGATAATTTTGCATTTTTTAAGTATAGTTGAATCATATTTTACATGTTGTTCTGCAACGATGTGTACACTTTAAAAAAAAAAACCATAAAATGTTATTATTGCTGATTTTCCCTTCTAGTGCCATTGTTGTCACATGCCATTCTCTCCACAGCTCTGTGCAGCGCTTTGTGACCCTAGGGTGAAAAGCGCTCTATAAATGCAATTATTATTATCAATTCTTATTATCATTGCTACTGCTGTACGATAATAAAACGAACAACAAAGCGCCCCCCACCCCCCCCTTTACAGACTCTTTGCACAATTGCTGTTAACATGTACCTGTGAAGGGCTGCACAGCACACGAGGGGGTAGTTGGTCTTCACCACGCTTGGTCGCCTTTGTCTCCCCAATGGGTGATGTTTATACACCGCAGCAGGTACTCATTTGAGTCTGAGTTGACCTACGGGAGGCCCAGGAGCGATTCAGTAAATTCTCACTGATGTTTACCAAGAAGGGGACTCAAACTCGGGTGGTCGGCTTCATAGCGTTGTGCAGTAACCGCTGCACTACCGCTATATACATGCACACACGATGATCCTCCGTCCAGCCTTAATGGACTGTAGGGTCAAGTACACACACACACGCCTCTCGGAGGTGGAAACAATCTACAATGTTTTACCGGAACGGTTGCATCACAACCCCCATTCCTACCTGTACTGTAGTGAACGCTTCGGTGAATTTCTCACCCGTACCATTGTCGTTACCATGGCAAGGTGTCTATACAGTGGTAACATCTGCACCTCACAAAAAAAGTCCAACCCGAGCCAGTTAGACTCTTGTCTCGGGAACTTTTCTCTGTTGAGTCTGTATTTTCCCCCTTTTCCGCGTGGGTTTCCTCCGGTTTCCTAAAAAACGCTTTGTGACCCTCGGGTGAAAAGCGCTCTAGAAGTGCAATTATTATCATTATTATTAATTTTAAAAATACATTAACTGACCAATAACATAATATATATAAAGCAGCATCTGACGGCGGATTGGCAACAGCTGACCAATTGGCTCCCCCCCCCCCCATCTGTGGTTTCTTTGCACCTCTGTATTCGTGTCTCGTCCAGGACCAGAAGCAGCGTTTGCGTGGCGCGTTATACGCTGCGTGGCTGTTGTTACGCTCACCTTTGGCCACATTTCACGAGACGCGACCCAGGACACAACGCTTTGGTTCAGAGTTGAGGTTCAATCAAACGCCGGACGCGTTGGACACGGAGAATATCTCTCAGCGGCGCACGATGGAAGAATGACGCATGGATTGTATCGACTGCCGGACAAGGCTTGAATTTGCCAGAACTAAATTAATGGTAAAGAAATATACTGTCCTGGTTATTTTTTTTATCAAACCTCGTATTATCATCAAACTGCCGAAATAACGGGACTTTTATAGTCCCGGAAAGAGTTAGAGATATCCTGGGAGAGCTGCCTTAGAGACAGAGAAGATGTCATGGGGAAACCGGGGTGCAAGGTCATCTTGGCTCCTGTTCCCCATTCCGCGCAGTGCGGTCTTGCACAGCTTCCGATAGCCCCGGCCGCCGGCACACACGATAACCAAATAATAATTAGAATCGTCGTCTCCTTGGCCGGCTCTGCACACTTTATCACTGTCATGTTATTAGCCGTTTGCATGTTGCCGTTACCAGCGTGCTCCAAAGTGAAGCCAATAACCGTTTAAATTACGAAGAAATGTGGAAACCCTCCCGAGTCGGCGTGTTGAGAGGGCTTTTGTAAATCAACGTGTCAGGGGCTGGCGGGGGGGGGTGTGCTAATGGAGACTGTGCTGGGACCTGCTCGCGGTACTTTACAGGCGAGCCCTGCGCCAGCCAGATGAGATGTCTCCCTTAGGTCCACATTTTCTCATAGAATAAGTTTTTTTGTTTGTTTTCCCATTGGTAGTTTTGGCAGCTTGCCGCGTAGGAAGTTCGGGAGGCTTTGTTGTTGGCACTGCCAATGCCCCCTTGTTTGCTGGCGTGCAACGCCATCCTCAGCGCCACGTCTGTCAAATAAATACCCCAGTGTAGGTTTTTGTAGCTCGACGTGTAATGACAATTTCTCTCAAGAGATGGTCTTTCAAGATAGCTGAGTCGAGTGTTGCTCCTCTCTCCTTAGCAATGTTTGAGCCCTCATTAGAGGCTTCTGAATGGTTTAAGCTTAACTAAACCACTATTTAGGTCCAGCTAAACCATTCTTTAGGTTTAGCTAAACCGTTCAAGAAGCCTTGGGTGTGGGAGGAGGAATATTGCACAGGAAAGAGGAGGAATGCTGGACACGGCTATCCTGAAAGAGCAGCCCTTGAGAGCGATTCTCGTAAATTCCGATCAAAGCCTCTCCGCGGAGGATGTAACATACACACCGTGGGTCTATTGCTGTTTATTTTCTTCCTAAGAGAAAACAAATATAGTGGTCCAACTGGGCCCCTTACATCATGGTGGACGTTCCTCTGTGCTGGGCTGATTTGTGACCTTGTCGATGATTTGTGTCACCTGCCCCGTAGTATGCGCTCACAGTATGCACACATACGTGTGTGTCTAATCCACAGCCGTCTCAGTCGGTCAACTCGTGGCTCATACGTCTGTCTCATAACGTCGTACCGGAGAGCATTCGATACATGACGTGGCCTCAAGGTGCGCCTATCGTTGCGCAAGTGCCGTGGCAACATCACGCCACTTAGTGGCGAACAAGCCTTGCTGTTGTTGTAAGCCACGTAAACAGCACGGGCACATATCTGATGTGTATGTGAATTGCTTTGAGAATGTATGCATTGATAACAACCCCAAATCTTGTATGATCGCACGACCTTAACGGGGTTGAGCCTGGACAGTGCTACACTTACGTGGATATCAGCAGTGGGTGGTGCGGCAAAATCCATTGTCACACGGAATGTCTACGCTCCTACCGAAAAAGCCCCACTCATTGCTGAGCTGATCTTGGACAACAGTCTTAACCTGCTCTGCCTAACAGAGATCTGGCACCATCAAGATGATTTTCTCACACTCAATCAGGCTTAACTTTTCACTCCATCAGAAGGCTCGTTCCCATAGCCGCGGTAGCAGATTTGCAGCTCTCCACTTTGTTGCTGCCAACATCCGTCCGATTCATTCCTGACCTTCAATTCATGCAAGCATATGTCTCTGGATTGGAGGTCGGCTCAACGTGTGATGTTGGTGCTGCTCTACTACCCACTTGAAGCCTCGAATTCTTTATAAATGAATTGTCTGAGCTGCTTTCTAAGCTGTGCTCCAGTTCTGAGAGGATCCTGATACTTGGCAATTTCAGCCCCCTTACTCTGAACTTGGTTTGCTCAAGGGGCATATCTGTAACCAACCTGTCCATCACTGATTCTGGTCTGATCATTCCACTGTGTGGTTTGATATTCAGGCACCGCCGCCCATTTCCATCACTAAGCACCAAATACAATTCCGAAATCTTAACGTCATCACCCCAAACTTATTCACCGCTGCAACCAACAGTTCATCACTCTCTGCCTCGGATCACTCTATCTCTGATGCAATACGTGAAACTTACAACAGCTCGCTATCAAACATACTGGATGATTTGTCCCTAATAAAATCACGCTGTGTCTCAGGCAGAAAACCATCCGCCTGGTATATTGTTGAAGTCCGGGACGTTAATGTAAATGCACGCAGGGCCAAACGGACTTGGAGAAAATCTGGCCTCACTATTCACGCTCAATCGCTACCAGAAGGCACATGATTGCGCCTGTACCAACCAATTTTGCAGAGTCCTCGTTGATACATGGAACAAGCCCCAATAGCCTCTTCTTAACCATCCGTTGGCTCCTTCACGGAATCAGTCACCCTCACCTCTCTTCATTAATGAAGACCAGGTGGATCAGTTGATTCCATTTTTCTTAGAAAAAATCAAGAGCCCACTGCATCTAAACCAAGTCTCAACTACCAACAAATACCTCAACAATTGTTCCTTCTCCAACCCTGATCGCAAAACTCCTGAAAATTTCCACGTTTACGGAATCTGATGTCTCTTCATTAGTATTCAGTTATTGGCCTACAAACTGCTCTTTGGACCCCTTCTCGTCCAAACTCATCTGGGCAAATTTTAAATCCCTTACCACCTTCGTCACTGATCTCTTCAATAACTCATTTTGCTCCGGCATTGTTCCCCTACTATTCAAATGTGCTGCAGTTACCCCTCTGCTCAACAAACCTGGCCTTAATTGCAGCATCTCTGAAAATTATTGCCCCCATCTTAAATTTACCATTCTTCTCTAAGGTCCTTGAACGTGCAGTCGCCATGCAACTCCAGAAACAAGTTCTCAACAATGAGCTTCTCGATACCTTCCAATCTGGGTTCAGATTCGGCCACAGTACTGAAACTACTCTGGTCTTACCAAGTATTCTTGTCCTCCTGGACCTGAGCACAGCCTTTGATACCGTTGACCACAATACCTTACTGAAGTAACTGGAGGGCATAAGGGTCTCTGGCTGTGCCCTGCACTGGCGGAGCTCTTACCTCTCTGACCAGAAGCAGTTCATCAGCTTCGGAGGATGTAACTCATAAATAAATACTGTTTAGTTTGGAGTTCTTCAGGCTTCAGTCCTCGGCCCATTGCTCCTTCGCATCTACACAAAACCACTTGGCCACATCCTGCGCAGCCTCAATCTCAGCTACCATAGCCATTCCGATGACACCTAAATCTATATCCACGCAAAGCCATCCATCAAAGTGTATGGTCTTTGCATGTCGTCCTGTCAACTGTGAAGGCCTGACTTTACTCAAATTTCGAAAAATGAAATGGCGACAAAATAGAAGTTTTGCTTGACAGAACACCACACCAATTATCCAAGGCTAAACCTATCTTATTGATGCTTGATGACCAGACCATCAAAGTTACTAAGGCAGTCTGGAGTCTTGGAGTGATTCTTTAATTCTCACGGACCTTCGAGACACACATCAACAAGGTGACAAAAGTAGCCTATTTCAATCTCACATACATAGCCAGACTGCGCAACATCCTGTCATCCTCCAACACTGAGAAGCTAATACCATCTTCATCTCTTCACAAATCGATTATTGCAATGCATTTCTCCCTTGCATCCCTGCTTACCTGATCAATCGTCTCCAACGTGTGCAGAATGTGGCTGCTAGAGTCCTCACCTACACACCCATCCACGATAACATATCCCCTATACTGGTGTCTCTCCACTGGCTACCAGTTAAATACAGGATGGAATTCAAGATCCCTCTTCTCACCTGTAACGCTCTCACTGGCACTGCTTCAACATACATCCGTGACCTACTTCAGGCACCCTCCTCACACGACAACTTCGATCCTCCAATACGGGCTTGCTGTATGTGCCCAGATCTCACCTCCATTCAATGGGTGACAGAGCTTTCTCGCACACTGCTCCCAGACTCTGGAATGACCTTCCATTGGAGATTCGGTCAGCTGAGTCTCTGGGCATCTTCAAATACCATCTCAAGACTCACTTGTTCTGTAAGGCATTCAAGTCCTCTGGATAGGACTGTTGATGCTGCTCACTTTCGTTGCACTTGGATGATAGCTCGCTGTTGACCTGCGCCTGCTCAGGAACACTTATTCCTTCCTTCATTTGTTTAACATTTATTTGTGTCTGATATTTTATGTCCTTCACTGATTTAAAGCCATTATTTTACTTTAAATAGATTTACTCTGATGTTGTTGCCATGCCATTCTCTCCACTGCTCAGATGTGTAAAAAACATATATTGTTGTTGTTGATATGCCATACAGATGTTGTTGTTTTTGATATACCGTTCTCTCTACAGCTCTGTGCAGCGCTCTGTGACCCTCGGGCAGAAAGAGCTCTAGAAGTGCAATAATTAATATTATTTTTTATATATACCTACCATTAGTCCAGCTAAAGCAAACACGGATGCAGCGGATCTCCCACCCGATTGTGATGTGGAGTGACCACCTCGACAATCCACGTGATACCTGGGGAAACGGGTATCAGCGAGAAGGGCTTTGGGTTTGCGAAGCCTCCGCAACGTGGGGCTCCACCGCACGATCGCTTGTTCCGGGGCGTGACGCTGCGCACGGGACTCTCCCAGGAGGTAGCCTCTCTCACTCGCACCACACAATGCGTTTAACGATAACCATTGAAAACACAATAGGGGCAAAATATGAACCATCATTGCGCATTATGGGCAAGCGGTTGAAAGTCACAAAGGCAGAAGATCCGTTCGTCTCCCGCACGTTGCGTATCAGGCAACGCTAATGATGTTTTTGTTGTCATATTTGCGTTTGTGGTATTCATCGCCTATTGTCGTGATCGGTGTCGGCCATGGCGCTATCGCTCCCCGCGCCACCTGGGGGCCCCACGCAGCGTGCCGCCTCCTCCGCGTCAACGCCTCTTGATAACGGCTCTCACACTAATGCCCGCTCGTCACGCACCACCACCACCACCGCGGGCGGGCAGGCGGAATCCAAACACGCGATTCCACTGCCTCCCTGTACTTTCAGGCCGACGAGCCAATGCCACGCGCAGCACCGGTGGTGGCGCCGCTGCCTCACACCAAGAAAGGCCTGAGTTTCACTCCTGGTTCGGGTGCCTTTCTCAGTGGCGTTTGCCACTCCATGTACGCATCAGATTTTTGCTGGGTATTTCGCATTCCTCGCACAGTCCAAAGACAAGCTGCCAGCCTATATTAATTTCCCGCTTATTCAATTTCGCAAGTCGCCCTATGACTTCCTCAGAAAAATCCCACCATGCGCCTTGCATCTATCGGGATAGGCTCTGGCTTTGCTGCGACCTTCGATATGACAATGCGATGAATGAAATTTAACGAATGGGTTGATGTTATGAAAGCATTTACCCGAACAAGCGTTCAGGGTAGCAAAGAGAATGTTCATGCCTAGCCGTGGCCACTGGGCCCCTGGGCCTCTGGAGTCGGACCAGACTCAGGAGCCTGAAGGTACTGGTGCAGGAGCAGCCCCGCGTGCTGCGGGAGAACCGCCCTAACGTTCCGCCGCTCACCACCCAGATTAATGTTTAAAAATTTCACTTATGAACACATTCATAATGCAGAGTGGCCAGAGCTGCACAAATATATATACAGGTCACATTGCCATCAAAGAGATGTCTGTCGTGACATTTGTATGATTTCAAAACGTCGCCCGCTCCTTACTCATGGTTATGAAGTTACGTCGCATTAACGATTTTCTCAAGAAAAGATGATTAAGTAAGAATTTTATGTTGCGTACGAAATACGTCGTGGGTTTTTCCATCTGATTAATGCTATAGATGTTGTGCTGGCATTGAAGAGCACGGTACTATGGGACAGCATAACACTAGTATCATCTGGACTGTTATCAGACTCGATTCAAAGTGTGAATCTGATCTTCACAGAAAATCTAGTTCTGATGTAATCAGAACATTTTAGCAAAACAAAGAAATAATTCCACATCAAATTTGTGTCATAAAGTGGACGATCAATTTTCCTATTTGTAAAAGAAGAACAATATTTATTTGGAACGTTTTGAAGGCGAAATAAAAGCAGCTGTCGAGCTCGTTCTTCCCAACAGACAGAAGAAAAAACCTCCAAAGCGATGAGCGTCAGCTCAACATCATTAAACCCCATCAGTTGTGAGCGCCGTGCGCAGAACTGTGAATGCGCATTTCGTTTCCCGGAGTGACATCACCCCCGGCAGTTTGAGAGACAAATCTCAGGTTTGGCCCTCGCCCACAGCCTTGCAGCCTTAATTACATTCCTCATCCACCTCTGCAGTGTGCGCTGCGCACGCACGCGCGCAGTGCGCTGCACGCGGAACGCTCAACGCGGCGCGCTCAACGCGGCGCGCTCAACGCGGCGCGCTGCACGCGGGACGCTGCACGCGGGACGCTGCACGCGGGACGCTGCACGCGGGACGCTGCACGCGGTGCGCAGCAGCGCGCCACGTGTGGCGCGCTGCGCTAATAGCCAAGAGGAAATGAAAGGGCGCACGGTGGTGGTAGCGGTGGTGGTGGTTGGGGGAGTGGTGGCACAGCGGTTAGCATGTTGCACTACAAATCCATGGCCACCAACGCCAGTAACGATTCTCTGAACTGGTCCAAGGCCTCTCCTAGGTCGACTCAGCCTCAAATGAGTAACTGGTGTGGTGTGTAAACATCACCATTAGGCAGAAAAAGGCTACCAGGCATGGTGCAGGCCACCCACCCCCTCGTGTGTCGCGCCAGCCTTTATAGGTGCTCGCTAACAGCACGTGATCCGAGAGTCTGGTAAGAACACATGGGATCATAGTCTTTGTTGGCAATGGTGGTGGTGCTAGCCTGCCCGTCGCATGAAAGAATGGCAGCGTGCATCACGGAAGGTGTCACGATGATTAACGGTTACATTTACAGAAACACTGCAGGCCAAGAGCATGGTTAGACCCCCGTGCAAGTACTCGGGAAGCGCCCATGCAGCCGTCAGCGTGCCATTTCACGCCGAGGTTACCACATAAATCACCGGCGGGCGTTAAAACTCCAAACGGATTTAATCATTTAAATGTACTGTCAGGTTCTCCTTGAAGGTTCTTGGCCATAAATCACGAATCAACCGCGGCTGCACGCGCGCGCGCGCGTGAACGCACGCCGCTCGGAATTCTGATGAACCTGCGACACGCATTAAGATTCCAGGCACATGCTCGCTAAAAAATCACCAAAGCCTACGGACCGACGCAGGATCGGCTGGAAGCAAAGAGCGGAGCGGAGCATAGTGAGCGGAGCATGCGGACCACTCCTCATCTCCATACGCCGTCATCGTGCCGCAGCAGAGGCAAAAGGTGCAGAACAAAGGGGCCATAATTACCCTTGGAAATTATTGACTTTGAAGATGCGCGGCTGGTATATTAATGTAGGTTTGGAGCCACATCCTTGTAGCTTTTACGGACTCTCACGGTGATCTTTAGACACCACCCCCACCTGCCAGCCCACGGACGAGTTTACAGCTCACGTCAAATTCTGCCTGACAAAGGATGATATGTGCGGCCGTTTGCAGCGAGAAGCTGTCGACTTCAATTAAAGGCTGAGCGGCTCATCCAAATGCGTCTGAGATAAGGAGGCGAACCCCGTCACCCTCATCGTCCAGTGAAGCTCCCACGGAGGAGACAAATGCGAGGCCCCGTGGTGCTTTCGCTGCAAGGTCTTTGTTCAGAGTGAGCCGGGAGTGGATCGTTGCTGTGAGCTCAAACATAATGAGGGATGCAAGGCTGTGGGCGGAAGGAGGGGTGGTACGGGCTGGGTGAGAGGCTGGGGGGTGGAGGCGTGAAGGGGTGGGGGTGCAGCTGGCGTGACTACATCTCGTCATCCTGCAGCGCTCGCCTGCGCACGCCGATCGTTGGACCAACTGCTAACGGAGCAGTCGCGGCCCTCACAGGAGGGAACCACTCAGTGTCGCTGGAGGAGCGTGGGGCGCGGGGAGCCACTGCGGCACCGGGTCGGTGAGACACAATTTAATTAATTGGTGCGCCGAAACAGCAGGCCACTCGCTCGCAAACCATTTGTAAAGGCAAGCGGGAGGCCGGGAGAGCGTACACCTGTCTTCCGACAGACCACACAGGGTGAACTTGCTTGCCGAGAAAAAATGGCCGACTGGGATTGAAACCTGGAGCCTGCCATGCTATGGGTAGACGAGGCTCTCGCTGTACGGCCCAGGCGAGGCAGCTGTCAATTAATACAGAGGAGGGTGCAATCAAATGGCAACCCGCCCTGGCCGAGATTGCTCCGTGAAGATGCACGTCTATGACGGTTAGCGGCGAGCACGCACGCGCAGGGCTGCTCGACTGTGACGGTAAGCGTCAGCCTGTTGTTTCCCTTTAAGGAGCTCGCAACGGGACATCTGAGTCACCTGTGGAATGACATCAGAACATTAGCTCCTTTCTACGTTGCAGTCTGCAAACCCTGTCTTTAGACCGGACGTCAACAAGGAGATGCGCAGCACGAATAACAATGTCAACTTTGGTTTCTGTAAGCAGCAACGATGTGTTGCATTGTTTTTCTAACCCGCCCACCCACACATCTGAGCCAGATGTGTGGGTGGGCGGGTTAGAAAGCGCCGCAATAACACCTGTGCGCTTAAAACGCGATCGCTCACCTGCCACGAGCAGGATTCAATACCACGGCTCACAGGCTCCAAAGCTACACACACGTAAACACGTTACACACACACGCCACGTATACGCACACACACATACACACAAACACCACATACCCACATGTGCTGTTCACAAACGCTAAACACACTCCACACACCAAAGAGAAATATCCCCAGTGTAGCCTTAGCAGATGGTGGGATCAAGTGCTAATATCGAGCACCTATCAAGGCCAACACGGCACACATATGGGGTGGGTGGCCAGTACCACGCTCGGTCACCTTTATCTCCTTGGTGCCAATGTTTATACTATGCACTCGGTATCATTTGAGGCTGAGTCCACCTAGGGGAGGCCCAGCACCGGTTCAGAAAATCGTCACTGGTGTTAGCCATGAGCAAGATTCAAACTCAGGTCACCAAGTTTGTAGCACGGCACGCTAACCACTGAACCACCGCTCCCCATACACACACACCACGTACCCACACACTCTACACACACCACAACCACACACACCACTCACACGACGTACATACATACACACAGCACGTGCCCACAACAACAACAATCGCTGTTTGCTACTAACTGGTGGTGATGTCTCCACGGCCGCTGTGCCAGGCAATGTTCACTTTGAGCGCACGTGCCCACACACATACCCACCCACAGAGACACCGTTGCTGCCAGCTCAGTCAACCGTACCGCAGCACCCGTGCCACCGAGACAGAAGACGGGACGCGTGCACAGCGACACGACGCTGGAGCGGCGGATCGAACCGCTAAGCAACAAGTCTGGTGTTCACGTGCCGAGAGGTACCTGCTTCATGCGGTCAGGGCTCACGGCCGTCTGTGGCTGCAGCAGGGTGACGGGCTCCGGCTTGCTGGCGGCGGCCGGCATCTCGCGGATCTTCTCGGCGATGAAGTTGTGGACGCCATTGAGCGACTCGGCCGTACCCTGGATGAGCGCCACCCTCTCTGTCGTGCCTGCGGCAAGAGGGGCATGGGCCGTGTTACGCCGCCGTCGCACCATGTCACACGGCGTCACCTGTCGGCATGGTGGCGCACACACATTTTCTGGCCCGGCTGCTGCTCACTGGTCGTAAAATAAACGATTAACAGGAATCCGTGTCGGTTTTCATGGATCGATATGCGGGGACCACTGTTAAGAGCGGCTCTTTGGGGATAGCTGCAGCGAGCGTTCCTCCTCCCTTCGCAGTGACTTTCCACTTTACATATATGAGGCATCATGGGGCTTTTAGTGATGAGCGCCATCCCCTCCAGAGTCGCAAAATGTCGTGGAGAGAGGAGGAACGCTCGCAACGGCTATCCCGAAAGGGTAACTCTTATAAACAATGCTCTATAACAGGAATTCGGCATGTTTATTTTCTCTGGAGTTACCACGGAAAGCTGGTGTGAGACATACTCAATGCCGCTGCATTTGTAGAAGGGAAACATCTGCAGCATTGTTGCTATGTAAAAACCTTGGCCTTTCCGCGGGGGCCAGCCACGAAACAAGTGAAACGCCCATTTACACGACCGCCGGGCCCACTCGTTCAGGCTGCATCACCGCGATTGATCGCTGCATGCAACGGAACATTCGTCATGATGTAGGATTGTCACGGTTCAATGTATGAGAATTTCTCTCCAAAGCTGTTCTTTCAGGTTAACGGTGTTTAGTGTACCTCCTCTCTCCTTTGCGACCTTTCGCCTTCCACATTGGAGACATCGCCTGGCTTACGAAGTCTGAAAATGCCTCCAACGTGGGAGGCGAAACAGAACCTTAGTCACATTTCCACCATGGACACCGCTTTAATCCTGGTGGCTGTGGTAACTCTTACCAATCTGATGGACTGAGCTATAAATCAGCACAGGACGACTGGCCCATCAGCGGCAGCGAACATGATGTATACATTTGCTTTGCCTTTTCTCCTCTCATGGTCCATGAGGCCTAACGGTTTCCGCGAGGAGCTCCAAGGATTTTATTCTTCTGGTTCAATGTCGCTCGCGTAAAGCCCAAAACCGTCGAGCGCCAGCGCTCGCCGCCCGCGGCAGAGTGGCACGGCCGGCGCTCCGCGTCCACATGGAGAAATAGAGCAACGAAGCGTAATTGGCCACAGATGCAATAACACAATGGACAAAATGGGCCACGCGCAATTAAATTACATAATCAGGAAGAGCGATGATGGGTGCGTAACGAGCGCGTGGCAATAGGAGGGAGAGCAATCCAGGAAACGACTCCTGCAATTTCTGGGCTATTAATCGAAACCGTCTTAAATTGCCACGATGTAAAAAGAGATGGATCGATGTGGTATTGCTTCGTTCAAGGCGTGATGAGAATCGCTCCTGAGAGCCCCTCCTTCGGGAGCGCCACGGGGAGCGTTTCTTCTCCGCTCTTGTTCATGACATAACGTCCCTACATCGGAGGCAATTAAAGGATGATGGGAGTTGCTATTAAGAGGACTTCTAAAACACTGCTCCTGCTGCACAACCCACAAACGACTATAACCCCCCCCCCCACTACTACCGAACAACCACATCCAATGCCTCCCACGTCAAAGGCATCACGGTTATCCCAAAAGAGAAGCCCTAATGAGTAATTTTCGACAGACTGGGGCGCTTTACCGTTCTCTGACCTCTGTCTACCCAGAGCCACTTCCACCACCACCACCGCCATTGTCTGTGGTTGTTGTGATCTTGAGCTGCCTGGAACTAGTGCCGTGCCGCCTCCACAGCTGTGCGGATGCAGAGAAGACTGACCGTGACACGAGCGCACGAGCCACTGCTGTTGGGCCCCCTGCGGGAGGTTCGGGGGGGTAGGAGGGGGGTACCCGGCAGTGAAGTCTAGAGGCGGCCACTAATTGCCCCATAATTGCCTGTAAATGCTTGGATTTGGCTCAAATTACACAACTCCTCGGGCAGGTCAGCAGGAAGTCCGTGACGCGCTTCATCGGTTGCCCTTGTTGTGGAGCGTGCATACCCCCCCCTTCCCACGTGTACACCCCCCCCCCCTCCGTACACACGTGCACGCTCCGGGCGCGTGCACTTGCACGTCGTGATAGAGTACGCACGGGTGTGCCCATGCGGGGGCACGTAAGCCCGAACGGGGGGCCGGCGAGGGGGGGGAGTGGGGGGCTAGCGTTCGAGCGGGAGGGCTTGGGGTACAGCAGGAGGCGAGTGTGACCATGCGCGGATGCACAAGCATCCATCTGGCTTGCGAGCAGCGAGTCTCGTCGGCGGGACGTGGGACCGGGAAACATACATCGACAAGAAAGCTCGTGTGGAGCCACAGATGTGACCTCCTTTCCACGAAGGAACGCTCCGAGTCACCGAGAGCCAAGCCTGAAATGAGTTTCATAAAGCAAACAAGCTGATATTGTTTTCGCCGTTCTCATTTCAAATCTTCGAATGATTTATGTGTCGGCTGCCAATGCAGCAAACACAATTAAGTTGCGTTGGCATTTCCCAAAAAAAGGAAAATTGTCTCGTCGCTTCTGCGTAACCCAAGCAGCCACGGTACGCAGCTCAAATCGCGCTGGAAACGTTACGTTTTGTCCGGACCCATCCACTGAAATCCCCCAGTTGTGTTCCGTCACACGTGGCCAAGAATTACCGCAGTACTCTCCGGTGCCGGCAGCTCCCGATATCCATCGCCGTTTGCCGCCCCAAGGACACGGAGGCCATGGTCGAAATCGATCACGCGCAGCGGGCACTGTACCTTGCGGCCAGCACGGGTGCGACTGTAGCAAGCAAATGTAGCGTCTCAAGAAAGATCCCCCGATGAAGAACGACGGAATCGGATAAAATCCACCTCGTGCCGGCTCGTTGTGTAAACCCAATGCGGCGTGGGCAGATATAAGATTCTTTCACTTCAAAGAAGCACCGGGAAGGAAGGCCATTAAACGGAGCGGTGGGCAGCTCGGGATTACGAGCACAATTTGGGCCGCTGGGTTCAGGCGGCCGTGACCAATGACCACTCGCTATCCCCGACCGGCCGAATCCAAAGAGCGTTGGGATTCCACAACAGGGTTAATGGCGAGCTGTGATTGGCAGCAGCGGTGATGTCTACCCTGCACCGAAGTCACTGACGCCGTCAGGGCTAGCATTATGCACACACATAATTATTACAACTACGCTCATTATTTCGAGTGCTGGCGGAGTTGGCCTGAAGGTGAGAGGGGTGGGGGGAGAGACCGGAGGAAAACCTTTCCAGCAGAAAGTTAATTGGTCAACCTTGGAAAGTAAAGTAAAAAATGCATCGAGCAAGAAAACTCATGGAAGTGAAATACATTGTAAACTATTGGATTAATTTGTTTCAATGGAAAAAAGAAACCATTAACATATTGTAATAATTACAAACTCGTGAAAAAAAGCCAAACAACTTAATTTTCCTTCACGAATACATTTTTCTAATGCCACTTTAATATGCGAAGATGGAAGTCAATTTGGAGAACAATTATATAATAAACGTATTTCCCAGTGCGATTCTAAATGGCTGAGCCACACAAAACCAGCGAGATGGCGACATGGGGCCGGGAAAACGAGTTGGACTGTTTGTGGAAAAATGGAACATTTGCCAACGAGCCTCTTCAAAAAGCAAGAAACCTAGCGTTCTGTTTAGCCATTCACTGGCTTCATTTAACAAACGTTTAACGAGCCTCCAATTGGGAATATGAAAAATATATAAGGGGCCCTAAATAAATTTGGGTTCACAATGTAAGCAAGCAAGCAAGCGTGATATTAATGAACTGTCAGCGGTTAAGTATAGCCGCACATACCGGCTGGAAACATCTGCCCAAACACGCGGTGCATTCACGGGAACAATCGTGCGGCAATATTCCAATTCGGGATATCGGCCACACTAACGGCTTTTGAGAGTTTATCCCCTCGCTGCTAAAGCAGACTTGCACCTTAAGGTGCCTATGAAATCAGGCTGAAGCCAAACGGGCCCTGAAGAATATTTTTTTCTAAAAATTAAGAAACACACAGAGAGGGCCCAGGCGACGTTCCACACAGAAAGGAAAGCGTGCATGTGTGCGTGTGTGCGCGAGACAGCGTGTATATGAGTGTGTGACGATGGGGACTACGTGGCAGCACGATGGGGTAGTGAGAAGCGCTGTGGCACCAGAACAAGAAGGTTCTGGGTTCGATTCCTGGCTCGGGTCCCTTTCTGTGTGGCTTTTGCACGTTCTCCAAGTGTTTGCGTGGATTTTCGCCGGATACTCCGGTTTCCCTTTCACAGTCCAAAGACGTGCTGCCTGTGTTAACTGGTCCTGACTAAACTTCCCCGGGTATCCTGAGGTCCATTCGACAACTGTTAAAAAAGAGCTACACAGCTCAACAATTCCTTCCAACTTAGATAAGACTGACTGATATTCACTAACAGCATTTGATCTTAGTCTTTTATGGCTATGCGGGGGTTCGGTGGGGGGGGGCAGTGGTATCATGGTAAACGCTGATATGCAGCTAGCTTGGTTCCACCACACGATCAATAACGGAGAATATTGGAACTGTCCCTGGGCCTCGCCTAGGTCGACTCAACCTTAAATAAGAACCTGGTGCCATGTGTGACCATTAGTACTTGGGGGAGACAAAAGGCAGCCAGGCATGACTCAGGTCACACCACTCCCTGATATGCAGCTCTGGGCGTCATAGCCACGGCTCGTTATCAGTGCTCTGAATGGGTTAATACGGGGGATCTTTGGCATAGTGTGACAATCAGAGTCCAGATGCTGAGATACAGTAAACTTGGGCCACACGCGAAAGTTACATGTCCCCAACTGCCCCCACCCGCCCCACCCCCCACAGATCACCTCCCAAGTAGACAGAATACGACGCTGCAATCGCCTTACAAGGTGTCACCCGCAATCAATATCAAATTTTACGTGAACCGAAGCCACTGTCCCCGTGGTGTGCTTGAGATTCACAGCGTGAGCCGCTGCGTGCACAGCATCGCAAGGAATTATCCGTGTGGCCGTGGCGTTGGACACGTTACATGCTCGTCTTTGCCTCTGCCTGAGATGAAGAGACGTGGAGATGACATCATGCTGGGCAGGGCTGGGCACGCTCCGATTCTCTTCTCGCGGGAGGATTCTCCGCCATGTGACGACGCGTAATCTCGATCAATTCGAACACTGTGCGCGAAAGAATCGATGACTTATATTTTCTGTAACATATACCCTCCGGCCGAGGTTCCGTTAATGGAGCAGGCCATGCTACCGCAAGGCCTCTACGGGTCAGCGAACAAGGATCGCTTTCAGCAATACTTTCACCCTTGGAAGTATTCGCTCGGCGATACCAGTGTTACCTTCGGAGCCATACAGTGAGATGACGGCACACACAGCATGACATCCTGGATAGGCGACGTGACTGGTGTGTGAAGTCATCACGCCAGCCAGAAAAGGCTTAAAAAAATTTAAGTTTTTGGCAATGCATTGATAAATTTGGCCAATTTTATGTACATTAAAATAACATTTCCACTGGGTCATATTTAGGAGGACTACTAAAGAACTAGGGCGGCACGGTGGGCCAGTGGGTAGCCCTGTCGCCTCACAGCAAGAAAGTCCCGGGTTCGAATCTCGGCTCGGGTGCCTTTCTGTGTGGAGTTTGAATGTTCTCCACATGTCCGCGTGGGTTTTCGCCGGGCACTTCAGTTTCCTCCCACAGTCCAAAAAACATGCTGCCGCATAGGTTAATTGGCTTGCAGACTAAATTGCCCGCAGTGCCCAGTGATGGACTTGCGTCCCATCGTGGGTATATCCCTGCCTTGCGCCCGGTGCCTGCCGGTATAGGCCCCGGCTCATCGTGACCCTGTACAGGACTAAGCGGTTTCTGACAATGAGACGAGATGAGACTAAAGAACTTGCCCTGCCAGAGATCTTGTTGCAAGTGTGTAATACGTTCTTTTGACATTATGATAAAGGTGGAAGAGTGGTTACGAGGGTTTATGGTACTCGTACAACAGTGGGAATTTAAAACTGCAACAGTGATAACATTATAAAGGAGTAGTCAATAAGTGGAATGTGAAGCGAAAATAAAAGCGATGGTGTTGGGCAGTTAAAATGTACACTTATGAAGGATTCCGTCCCAACACACTCAGTGCAGACAAACATACAAAACTTGCTTCATTATATACAGCAGTATATCGTGCTGCCATGAACAAACTGTGGAATCGACTCCTGAACTGGAATCGTGATGGCGTTGTGAATCGCCGAATCATGAGGTGATACCGAGAGTTTCCACTCCATCATCGCTCCCCATGGGAGATCGCGAACAAGGGCGAGCGGTGGCAGCGGTGTCCCCCTTCACCCCCCCCTCTCACTCAAGGAACAACGAGATCCGTGTAGGGAATCATCGCGGATCACACGCGATGGGCGTGCACCACCGACCACTCCCACGCACGGACACACACAATCGCGCTGTTCGATCCATTCTGTACGCGTGCGATCTCGATGATGTTCACAAAGAAGAGAAAAGGAATACTCAATATGACAATCGTAGCTCTTGAGAGCAACTCTCAATGGAGGAATTGTTTATATGTATGTGTCTGCATTGAGCGTGAAGGATTTGAATCCTTTTTAAGTGCCAATGTTATCTGCATGACACTCAAGATTTTGTCTAATTTCGACTTCACTTCCCACTTATTGATTACCCTTCAAAAAATTTAACACTGTTTCTGCTTTAAATTCCTCCTTTTGCACTACCACCATCAACCCTCTTAAGCCCTCTTCCACCTATATCCTGATGTCAGCAGAACCCGTTGCACAGTTTACACAAGATCATCCGTAAGGCGGGTACTCTGTTAGTATTTTACAATGAAACCCTCGTTCATCTGCAATCACTTAATGGAATCAATCAATTTCGTCTGAAAATGATTTGCACCCTCCAAAATGATAAGCTGTGCCA
>JAZEWT010000004.1:10499177-10513465 GCA_036362905.1 Mordacia mordax
AAAAAACTGGGCATACAGGGGACGGATTGCGAATGGCATGCGGGCCCTAGTGTGGCAGCGAATGTAATCGGGTCACCTGCCCAAGTCGCACTGCCAGGCACCCGATAGCTACTCCAATGCATCCACTGCCTTTACGACCACCAAATCCCCAACGCACCTCAATGCATCTCCCACCTCCGACCAACCCCAACGCACCTCCACCCAGATGCAACGTCACACCTCCACTCACCAACCCCGTCTCCACCAAAGCGCACCACCTCCCCAACCACTCCAACCTGTCACCTGCCAGCACCCCTCTCCCTCCTCGAGTCGCCACCATCGTCACTTCATCCGCGACCGGCCACACGCGGCACTCCTAGCCCTCACACGCGGAGGTGGACACGGGCCAGCTTCCACTGCTTCGCCCCTCCGAACGTTGCGTGCACGTAGTCAGTCACCATCCCGTGTCCCCTCCGCGTCCACCTCTTTGTGTCCCCGTGTCCCCTTGCTGGGGGCGGGGTGTCCGGGTGTCGCCAAAGCGAGCCACTCACCGCCGCTGGTGTTCGAACGCTTGGTGCTGCCGGCCTCCATGGGCGCTTCGAGCGGCCGCTTGCGAGAGTCCGGAGGGTCGTACTCGAGCTGCGCGACCACGGCGTGCATGCCGTTCTGCTGCTGCTGCTGCGGACTGTGAACTGAGGCCATGGCCGCGCTGCTCGCCTGTGAGAGTGTCGGCGCAGCGCGCTCGCTACTTCTCATTCTGCTGCTGCCTCTCCCTCGCTCCCTCCTCCTTCCCCCTCCTCCTTCCCTCCCGCCCTCTCGCTCCCCGTCGAAACCCTTTCCTCCGTCTGGCCGCTCCCTCCCCCTCCTGTGCTTGCTCTGCTCCGTTCAGTGTGTCGCTGTGTCACGCTACGTCCAGCTGCTGCCTCTCTCTCTCTCTGCGTGGCTGTGCCGCTTGCCCGTGCCGAGCTGTCCCTGCTGCGCCACCCGCTCTCCCGAGTCACCTCGCTCGCAATAGCCAAGCGAGAGCCCCTCGCTGCCTTCCCATGCTGAGCTCTCGCTCTCTCTCGCTGCCCGCCCCGGAGGGGAGCAGCGCCCCCTCCCCTCCGTCCCCCCGCACGCGGGAGGCACACGCGTGTACACAAAGACAAATATTCCACCCCCGCGCGTATAGCCTCAAGAGACTGTTGGGGAAAATGCTGTTAGCCAGAAACATTGAAGGCCGACGCGGCACACGACGGGTGGTGGGTGGCCAGTAGCGTGCTCGACCGCCTTTGTCTCTCTAGTGGCGATGTTAACCGTATTTGTGGCTGAGTCGACCTAGCGGGTGCGCGGGACTGGTACAAATACTCGTCACGAGTGTTGGCCGTGAGCGGGGTTGGATGTGCGGTGTGCTAACCGCTGCACCACCGCTCTTCACACACACCCAAACAGGAGGCACACAAATACACACACACGTACACACCACATGAACACAACACGCACGTAAACCCCCACACAAATACACACACACGTACACACCACATGAACACAACACGCACGTAAACCCCCACACAAAGCACGCACTAACACGTACCCTACACACACACGCACCCTACACACACACACGCACCCTACACACTCACACGTACCCTACACACTCACAGGCACCCTACACACTCACAGGCACCCTATACACTCACACCTACCCTACTCACTCACTCACACCCTACACACTCACACGTACCCTATACACTCACTCACACCCTACACACTCACCCGCACCCTACCCACTCATGCACACGTACCCTACACACTCACACGTAAACTACACACGCACACGCACCCTACACACACGTACCATACTCACTCACACGCACCCTACACACTCACTCACACGTAAACTACTCACTCACACGTACCCTACTCACTCACACGTACCCTACTCACACGTACCCTACTCACTCACACGTACCCTACTCACACGTACCCTACTCACACGTACCCTACTCACTCACACGTTCCCTACTCACTTACCACCCATCCTACTCACACGCTCTCAACAACACGGGGCCTGGACCACACAGGCAACACAATTACCACCCACTGTAAAGACAAAGATCCCCAAGTACAGCCTTCAGGGACTGTAAAGTCAAGTGCTGCTAGCGAGCTGCACCCACTATCGACTCACAGGCACTCAATTCTCACACAACCAACACTCAACGTAACACAAAGACACAGGTCCCCTGTATAGCCTTAACACACTGTAGGGGCAAGTACTCGCACACGTATACAGACGCGCCAAAACGAAAACAAAAATCCCCCGTATAGCCTTAACAAACTTACGAGGCAAGTGCTGTAAGCGAGCGTCTATTAAAGCCGGGCACGAGACACGAGGGGGTGATTGGCCAGTAGCACATCGGGCCGCCTTTGTCTTCCCGATGCTCCGCACCAGGTACTCGTGTATGGCTCTGTCGACCCAACAACGCCGCCCTGTGTCGGTGATGTCACCACGTCGCTTGTGCCAAGTTAGGTGCACCTTGAGATCCCCGAACACACACACGCGCGTCAATCACGGAGCCACACGAACTGTAGTCACACAAACATGTATTGATGTAACAGCGACTCTATGCCAATCCTGCGATCGTGCAGAAGCAGTCATTCCATCACTGCAAAGGGAGTCATCACGCTGATTGATGCTTTCAACGTGGGAGGCGAAACGTTGCGAGGAGCGCTCGACACGGCTATCGCGAAATAGCATCTATGGAGAGCACTTGTACATCGAGCCGTGACAGACATCATCATACACTGCTTCGCGTTGTCAGATTTAAAAACGCAACTTTACTCTCGTGTCCGGGTGATAACCGGTTATCCGTCCGGTGTTTGCAGAGTTGTGCTTATATTTCCAAGTAACTATGTCATGTTTTCAAACACATTTTAAAGGGGTTGTAAATTTCCGATTGATTACGTGAAGAAAATATTGTCCGTCTTATTTACTGTGAAGAGTGTGTGTTACAGCTTCACGCTAAACGTATTACACGCAGTGTCACCTGCACCATTAAGGCTGGTGACAAACGTGCCCCATACGTCTCATCTCATCTCATTATCTGAAACCGCTTAATCCTATATAGGGTCACGGTGAAGCCGGAGCCTATCCCGGAAACATAGGGCGTAAGGCAGGAATACACCCGACGACGGGACGCCGGTCCATCGCCGGGCATTGCGGGACAATTTTAGTCTGCGAGCCAATCAACCTATCCAGGAGCATGCTTTTGGACTGTGGGAGGAAACCGGAGTACCCGGCGAAAACCCACGCGGACACGGGGAGAGCATGCAAACTCCACACAGAAAGGCACCCGAGCCGAGAGACTCGAACCCGGGACCTTCTTGCTGTGAGGCGTCAGCGCTAACCACTGGGCCACCGCGCCGCCTGCCCCATACGTAACAAACTGTTTTTTTTTTGAACGTACAACAGATTCATTCATAATCAATACCCGCTTAATGCTGTACAGGGTCACGGGGGGCTGAGTCTATCTCGGCTGACAGAGGGCGCAAGGCGAAGGAATACCCAGGATGTGACGCCAATACATCGCAGGGCACACTCTTTGGGGCAATTTACTCAGCAAGCAAGCCAATTAACCTAGGCAAGCAGTGTGTCTTTGGACTGTGGGAAGAAACCGGAGTAACCGGCTAAAACCACGCAGGCACGGTGGAGAGAACACGCAAACTCAACACAGAAAGGCACCCAAGCCTGGATCGAACCCGGAACATCTTTGCCATGAGGCGACAGCGCTACCACAGCGTTGCACCCCTCTCTCAAGCTACCGGGTTCGGCTCCCAGCTCGGATACCGCGCGTCGCAGAGTACACGCGCAGGAGAATTAGTGACAAATCCCTCCGCGATTAGCGGCGGCGCCGCGTGCGGCCACTCCGGCTGGCCCCCATCCCGATGCGTCGGACTCTCTTCGTGGTTTTCTCAATGAAGGAGGTGGGGGTGGTCTGGGGTGAGTAGCGCGGCCGACTCACAGCAGAAATTCCCAGGTTCGCGTCCCGACATTGGTGCAGCCTTTCTGCGTGTATTCTGCTGGGTATTCCTGTTTCTTCCCACAATCCAAAGACATGCTGCTGTTTAGGTTGACAGGTTTTCTGACTAAAATACCTTCAGTGCCCTGCGATGGACTGGCTTGTCTTCCTGGCTACAGCTCTGCCTTGTGCCCTGTATTTCCTGGAAAAAACTCCGGCTCACCGACATGAGCTTACGAATGAATTTTTGTTATTGAACAAGCTTACTGGGCGGCGCGGTGGCCCAGTGGTTAGCGCTGTCGCCTCACAGCAAGAAGGTCCCGGGTTCGAATCTCTCGGCTCGGGTGCCTTTCTGTGTGGAGTTTGCATGCTCTCCCCGTGTCCGCGTGGGTTCTCGCCGGGCACTCCGGTTTCCTCCCACAGTCCAAAAAACATGCTACTACATAGGTTAATTGGCTCGCAGGCTAAATTGCCCCGCAGTGCCCGGCGATGGACTGGCGTCCCATCGTCGGTATATCCTTGCCTTGCGCCCTGTGTCTGCCGGGATAGGCTCCGGCTTCACCGTGACCCTGTATAGGACTAAGCGGTTTCAGACAATGAGATGAGATGAACAAGCTTACTGCAACAACTTTGAAACACGACGGGAGAAGAGGATTCCAGAGTGTGAGGAAGAGGCGCAGCAAGAGAAATCTTGTCCTGCTCAAGGTGCGGACATACATTCACTTGCTCAGTTCTACAGGTCGGGTGAGAAATACGTGACGCGTTAATATTTACATTCGTTTGAGATGTGCAATACGAATCACAGACTGTAGGTTCAAGTAGCACCTACGGTACACGAGCGGGTGCGGGTGGCCAGCACCACGTCCAGTTCAGAAAGATGTCACTCGAACGTAGCGCGGGGCGTGCTAACCGCTGCGCCACCGCTCTCCACGAAGAACAACCTCGGCTCCACACGGAGCGCTGCACGCGGGGAGTTTGGCAGTCACGAAGCGTTGTCACGGGCAACGGACAAGCGCCACAAACACACGCGGGGGGGGGGGCTCGGCACAAACTGCGCTGCTCCGAGCGGCTGCTTCTGATGGGTGCCGAGACGAGGGTGCGGTGAAGAGACCAGAACTGTGACTTTGCATGCAGAGCGACGTCAGTCACTATCGAAGCTGCGAGGGAACAGGAGTACCCGGCGAACATGCAAACCCCTTGCGCGCATTGCTGTGCAGGGGACAGAACGGCGCACTCTGATTCCAAACAGAAGGATAAAGCACCTTGACGGAATATCCGTATCGAGCGTTCTTCCTCTCTCCGCAAACGACGCGGAGGAAAGTAAACCTATGCGCTGGGACGTCTCGGCGCATTCGAAATCACGGTGCGGCTCCCTCTCGTCACAGCCACCGACGACAGAGCCCCCCCCCCCCTCGTATAGCGGTGGGACCACGTGCCGTTAACGAGGAACAGCTATGAAGAACGACACGGCACATAAGGATGTCGTGGCCAACGCCACGCCCGGCCGCCTTTGTTTCCCTAGTGACGATGTTTACACACCGCACCAGGTACTCATTTAAGGTTGAATCGACGTAGGAGTGGCCCAGACCCGGCTTTGATTCGAACTTATGCTCGTAGCGCGGCACGTTAACCCCTACGCTACCGCTCACCCACAGCCCCCACGACCACCAAATGAGATGTTCTAACTTGCTTACCCCTCCCCGCTGGACAACTGTTAAAAGAGCTACATAGCTCAACGGCTCCTACCAGCTTAAATAAAACCCGACTGATGGCAGAAGCAACAGCTGCCCCGTCTCTACTCTCTTCCCAAATGAGCAAGGGAGGGTGCAGGAGTGAGGAGGTTTTGGTGTGGGGGGGGGGTGCCTTGGTGCCTTGATCGCTCAACAACTGTGCAAGTGCAGGCTAAGTGGCGGCATCACCAATCAGCAGAGCGTCTTCTTCGTGCGAAATGTGAACAATTCTGTTAATCGATGACTGCTTCGAAAAGCTGCTCTCTCGGGACAGCCGCGTCGATGGATCCCTCTCTCCTCTCCTCGCGACGTTTCGCCTCACACGTTAGAGGCATCCTCGGGCGCAGTACATCATTACAAGTCTGTTAATCATTCATTTCGTTTTCACTCTGAGCAACAACAACAACAAAAAACATCCAATGTCGAGAGGCTCGCAGGTGCTGTGCTGGTGTTATGCCCGCGAGCTGACCACAAACATTCGATTTCACTTTTAAAAATGTTCCTGATTGATTGATGCTCTCACCGATGTTTGGTTATAAGTAAACAGCGCTTGGGCGCGCTCTGCGCGGAGTTCATTGGAGCGTTAACGTAACTCGTGCCCAGCGTCGGCGCTATCACTCTATCACTCGGTTCATTGATTTATAATAATAATTGCACTTTGAGAGTGCTTTTCATCCGAGGGTCACAAAGCGCTGCACAGAGCTGTGGAGAGAACGGCATGTCGGCAACAACAACGACACATCAACGGCATATCAATAATAACGTTTTTGTTTGTTTGCTACAAACCCGAGCTGTGGAGAGAACGGCACGTTAAAAACAACATCAGAGCAGTTCAATTAAAAGTCAAATAACGGGTATAATTTAGAGGACATAAAATAAGTCTCATCTCCTCATTATCTGAAACCGCTTAATCCTATATAGGGTCACGGTGAGCCGGAGCCTATCCCGGAAACACAGGGCGTAAGGCAGGAATACACCCGACGACGGGACGCCAGTCCATCTCCGGGCATTGCGGGACAATTTTAGTCTGCGAGCCAATCAACCTATCCAGGGGCATGCTTTTGGACTGTGGGAGGAAACCGGAGTACTCGGCGAAAACCCACGCGGACACGGGGAGAGCATGCAAACTCCACACAGAAAGGCACCCGAGCCGAGAGATTCGAACCCGGGACCTTCTTGCTGTTAGGCGTCAGCGCTAACCACTGGGCCACCGCGCCGCCCCACATAAAATAAGTGATACAAATAATTGTTCAACAAACAATGATAAGACTAAACAAAAGATAAAACAAAAAAACGAGCATTAATTTCACAATTCATCAAATTTATGAGTGGGTGAATTGTTCGATGCCTTATGAATACACGTCACATGTGCCAAAGTAAGGCTGGGAGCCACACCTCCTATATATCAGCTGGAAGGAACCGTCGAGCAATGTTGCTCTGTTTAAGAGTTGTCCAGCGGTGAAATCTAACCAAGTTATAAGATAACTTTGGCTATACAATGGATGGAACGCCCGTCCATCACAGGGCACTTTAGCGAAAAACCCACGCGGGCACGGGCAGAGACGCAAACTCCACATAGAATCGCGTTCTCACGTCAAAACAAGAAGGACCTCGTTTCGATTTCCTCCTGGGATTCCTCCTCTCGGCGGCACGGTGGCCCAGTGGGTAGCGCTGTCGCCTTACAGCAAGAAGTCCAGGGTTCGAATCTCGGCTCGGGTGCCTTTCTGTGTGGAGTTTGCATGTTCTCGCCGAGTCCGCGTGGGTTTTCACTGGGCACTCCGGTTTCCTCCCACAGTCCAAAAAAAAAAGCATGCTGCTGCATAAGTAAATTGCCTGTAGTGCCCGGTGATGGACTGGCGTCCCATAGTAGGTATATCCCTGCCTTGCGCTCTGTGTCTGCTTCGGGTCACCCCGGCGCTTTACAGGACTAAGCGGTTTCTGACAATGAGATGAGATGATATACCTTCTCTCTGCGAGATGTTTGCATGACCTCCTCGTGTCCACGTAAGGGTTCACCCTGTACTCTTGTTTCTTCCCCACAGTCGAAAAACATGCTGTTGTTTAGCTTACTAGGCCTACTCACTAAATTTCCCCTGGTTCCCTGCGGTGGGCTGGCATCCCATCTTGGGTATAGCCCTGCCTCGCTCCCTATGTCTGTCGAGATAGGTTCCGGTTCGCCGCATAGGGGCGAGACGAAAATTAATTTCTGGCGAGGTCCGGTGTTTGTGACAACATGAGCACGCTGTGACAGGCAACAGGAGTGCCGGGTTTGATGGACGTCTGTCTGCCCTCTCAGCTGAAGGGAGAGAGGCTGGCAGGACCTGCCGTCACAATATGTCTCAAGCTCCCACGGGGTGAAGCCGTGAGCTGCTGGAACAAACTCTTTCCCTACCGTGATTTAATTCCAGTTGCGCTATCGGGGCCAAAAACAGAGTTTATTTTTACAGCGCATTGTGACCTTCGGGTGAAAAGCGCTCGAGAAGTGCAATCATTATCATTACAGCAGAATGTACACAGTGAGCTTGCAAGCACTGGATGCAGGTTTCCTGCGACACAACAAACGTACGAACTGAGTAACGCAAAAACGCATGAGATCGAACGGCAAATTAACTTAGTCACAGCAACAGTGTGCGAAAATGAAACGCTTGCCGTGATTGTAACAATGAGCAGTAACTCGCAAGATTGCACAAAACAAACAAACTCACAGCACCAATCTGCGCAAAGGTGAAACCCCAACCATAATCATGAAGTAGTCAGTAGCACTCGAGAGTGTACAACACAAACGCGACCAATATTTCCAATAAATTAATAATAGAAAAAGCGCATCAGGAGTACAACAGTGGCATGGAAATAAACTGCAGAACGTAGTCACGAGATGAAGCGGTCTTTCCTTATTAAACTGTGTGCGTGTATGTGTACAGGGTGGTTCAGATGTCTTTTGACCCACATTACATAGTTTCTGTTTCTGATTCGTGATGTTTCACGAGCCCGTACGCTGCTCGCTACAAGGCGTTCTTCAATAGCACACGAACTCGTTATCAGCCATTTGACATATTTGCAACAGAATTAAATGAGCAAATGAAAATGGTCACAATACATCTAGAACACCCTGTGTGTAAGTCGTCATGGCAACGTGGGGAGAGAGTGTAGCGGTTAGGGCACCGCACTATGAACCCAGTGACCAATAATAGTGGCGACTATTTGGTCCTCCGCTAGGTCGACTCAGCCTTCAATTAGTACCTGATGTGATGCGTAAACATTCTTAGGATGGGACGCCATCCCATCGCAGGGGAAAATCCACGCAGAAAGGCACCCACGCCGGTAATGGAACCCCGGAGCATTCTCGCTCTGTGAGCCGGCCGCGCTACTCACTCCACCACCCCCCTCTCCTCCCCTATTTGAGAAAACCGCGAAGGGAATCCGACGCCTAGGGATGGGGGCCAGCCGGTGTGATCGCACGCAGCGCCGTCACTAATTGCTTGGCGAGGAGTAATTCGCGACGGAGAGATTTGTCACTAATTATCTTAATCTGCGATTAGCTCGGCAGCGCGCCGGGAGACGCCGCCGCTACAGGCTCCGTAGACCTCGATCAAACATCCCCGTGTTTCGACCGCAACTAAGCGAGGAGTCGTCGATAAGCTCCGCTGAGTTTGTTTAACCAGGTGAGAAGTCAAGAGGCCAGGCTCCAGTTCCGTTTGCACGCATGACCCGCGGCGCGAGTGTGCGGATCTTTAACGTCCAACGTGAAGCAGCAGGCTCGTGATGTGATTATGGTTACTAACAGAGTACCCGTCCTTGAAGCACTGAACGACGTGCTTGTTAGGAAGACTACCCCCCGTAACCAGGTACTCTGCCTGTCCACAGCTGACGTCAGGCATACCCTATCCAGAGTGGACCCATGAAAGGCTGCTGGACCCGACAACATACCTGGTCGCGTGTTCGGGGAATGTACATACCAGCTAGCAGATGTCCTCACTGACATCTTCAACATCTCCCCGAGCCAGGCGGTCGTCCCAGCATGCTTCAATGCCACCACCAGAATTCCAGTGCCGAAGAAGTCAACAGTACACTGTCTGAATGACTATCGCCCTGTGGCACTCACACCGATCATCATGAAGTGCTTCGAGAGGCTAGTCATGGCCCACATTAAAACAACTCTCCACCCTCACTAGACCCGCTCCAGTTTGCATATCGCCCTAACCGGTTCATGGGAGATGCTATTTCCTCTGCCTTTCATCTGGCCCTGTCCCACCTGGAAAACAAGAACACTTATTGGAGAATGCTGTTCATTGACTTCAGTTCAGCATTCAACATGATCATCCCCCTGAAGCTGGTAGTGAAGTTAGGCCTGCTGGGCTTGAGCACATCCCTCTGTAACTGGATCTCGGACTTTCTGACTGAGAGACCTCAGAAGGTCCGGATCGGCAACAATACCTCCAGTATCACCACACTGAGCACCGGCGCTCCCCTGGGCTGGGTGCTCAGCCCACTGCTATTCACACTGCTGATGAACGACTGCTCCGCCAATTACAGCTCCAACCGCAAAATTACGTTTGCAGATGGCACGACAGTGGTGGTCTCATCGGTGACAACGATGAAACTGCATGCAGAGGAGAGGTGGAGGGACTGGCAGATTGGTGCAAAAGACAACAACCTGTCTCTTAATTTTGGCAAAACGAAAGAAATGACCGTAGACTTCAGGAAGGCCCGCGCAACCCACTCACCGCTGTTCATCAACAGCTCCATACTGGAGACAGTCAGAAGCACCACGCTTCTTGGTGAGCATACTGTAGATAAACTCAGCTGGTCAGTCAACACTGCGTTCCTAGCCAAGAGAGCACTAAAACGTCCCCACTTCCTCCGCCGACTGAGAGAAGCCAGCCTTCCTCTTCCCATCCTCTCCACATTCTATAGGGGAACCATTAAGAGTGTCCTGACCAGCTGCATCACTATATAGTATGAAAATTGCAATGCCTCTAACCGTAAGTCCCTGCAGCGGCCATTGAAGACAGCGGAGAACATCACTGGGACCCCTCTTCCCTCCATCCAGGACATCTGCTTAAAACACTACACACACAAGACCTCCAGCATTGTAAAGGACCCCTCCCACCCTTCCTATGAACTCTTTACCCTCCTGCGTTCTGGTAAAAGGTACCGCAGCACCATGGCCAGATCTACCAGACTCTGCAACAGTTTCTTCCTTCAAGCCATCAGACTTCTCAATACCATGCTTCCTCGCCCCTTTTATCATAACAAGCAGAACACAGATGCTCCACCCCCCAAACACATGCACGGACCACTTCACTCTACTGTATGCGTCTATATCGTGTGCGTGTTTTGCCCTGCCCTGTTGAATGTGTGTTCAGCTTTATTTTGTTTTTGCACTGGGGACCATGAGCAACGTAATTTCGTTCCTCTATAGACTGTAATTGTATACGGGTGGCATGACAATAACGTCTATCTATCTCCCTCTGGTGGGCGGCGCGGTGGCGCAGTGGTTAGCGCTGACGCCTCACAGCAAGAAGGTCCCGGGTTCGAGTCTCTCGGCTCCGGTGCCTTTCTGTGTGGAGTTTGCATGCTCTCCCCGTGTCCGCGTGGGTTTTCGCCGGGTACTCCGGTTTCCTCCCACAGTCCAAAAGCATGCTCCTGGATAGGTTGATTGGCTCGGAGACTAAAAATTGTCCCGCAATGCCCGGCGATGGACCGGCATCCCGTCGTCGGGTGTATTCCTGCCTTACGCCCTGTGTTTCCGGGATAGGCTCCGGCTTCACCGTGACCCTATATAGGATTAAGCGGTTTCAGATAATGAGATGAGATGAGATCTCCCTCTGGTTGATCTTGTGGCATTTGTGTAACAATATTTTCTGACCATTGTTGATGAGATTCATCAGCTGACAGTTGCTTTTACATGAATTTCCTCCTGATGTTCTTTTGCGAATGTTGCTGTTGTCTCTAAACTATCAGGATAGTAATCATTACGTGGAAAAGAAACCTGAAATGAGACGTCAATATCTTGGTGTTGTGCTGATAAAATATGCGCTTATGAAGGATTTGTACTTATACCCTCAGTATGGATATACATTGATAAACAAAACAAAAAACTTGCTAAATTATACATATATTGCCCCCACAACATTAACGAGAGCGGTCGCTATATTCGAACCGTGAGCGTCTCCATCTCGCGGCGCATGCGCCACCGATACGTGGGCTTCGTAATCGCTCAAGGCCGCGGTGTCATCGACGGGAGGCCCCAGAGATGGTGAAACATTTGGCCTTTGAAGTTTCCAGCAATACATTCGCGCAGCACCTCACAGAGCGACCACACACACGCCGTCTCTCACGGCTGCCCGTAGCAAGATTCCTCGATCACGACTTCACCCGCATTCATTATTGAGCTTCACGCATACGCAGCCCTGTCCCCAAACAGCTCGAGGCGAAGCAGTTCGCACGCATTTACAACAACCCATCAGCCAATAGAGAGCCAATCAGCAAATTGAAAACAAGGAGGAGACCTCTCAATATCATGAACTAAGGCCGACCCCGTCGCAACAAAAGGTCACCCGCTGTAGCAGATGAAGAACAATGTCCGGCATCTGCCGCAGTGACGCGACCAATCAATTCGCGCACAGAGGCCGCGGCATATTGTTTCGGAGCCTGGCAGCCGTGTAGAGTTGGATGGGTTTTTTGTGAGTAAACGTGAAGCCTGGTGTAAAAAGAGAAAATGTTTTGCCCTTTCTGTCAATAATACACGTATTAAGATCTTCGAACATAACATAGACACCTTTCACGAGGCATAAATGTTGCAAAAATATAAAACAGATGCTTGTGGCAAAACATGCACACAAAATGCTTTTGTGACGTGTGCATTATATTTCAAACTGATTGGCCAACACCAGAGACAGATTTATTTAAATCTCGTCTCACCAGTGGTAACCGTATGTTAGCAAAATGCAAGCAATATCAATGCTCGGGTCAAGCTGTTATACCTGGGCACATTTTTGCAAAGAAACAGATGACGTAAAGACAGAAAAGCTTTATCCTTTCTGGCAATAGTACAAGAAGATCTTTGAATCCTAAATGCCTTGTCAAACGTGTCTTTATACAACACCTGTATACTGGCAAAGAGGCAGCCACAGTGCAAGGTGCTGTTCGCTGGCGTCACCACTGCCAACGCTCAAGGGTGGTCTCAGCCACACGCGCACACGTGAAAGGTCCCCCGTGGCTGAGCGACGCACAGGTGCGCGACTCACCGGCGACTCCCGTTCATTCATTCTGTGGTACCCTGGCGGGGAACCCTCTCTCCACACAAGAGTCGAGCTCGTTCCACCGCCAGTGTATCCAGTTCCGACGCGCGCGGGCGACCACGTGGCGCAGGCTTCTTGCGGCCAACAGTCATCCAGCGAGCAGACCAGAAGAGGCTTCTGAGGTTTTCGATACTTTATTAACTAACACCAGACACAACACCATGCCGGGGCAACACCACACATCTACTCCTACCCTCCCGCGCTTAGCGCTCTTACAGTTCAATCCTGCTGGCTACATGCTGGCCGTGGGTTCCTCACCATTTCCCCATGGGAACTCTCTCCTGCGCTTCCGCTCACCTCGTTTTATATTTCCCCAGACGTCACTTCGTTGCGTTCGATCACACCTCGTCTCCGATCCAATCCGTTTACACCACATCTCGCCTCATGTCACCCCCCCCCAGACCACGTGATGTTTACGATCTGGGAAGGGGGGAATTAGCGCAATCCCCAGGTCACCCTTACCTGACCCCTTGTCACCCCGGGTGACCCCTTGTACGCACCTAGCCTGTCACGTGCGAGGCTTGGCACCACAATTCTCAAACCCTGCGTAATGATGCAGTCGCGGTGAGCCTGTCCAGGTAAGCACCCAGTGAACGGCAGGGCTATACCAACGATGGGACGCCAATCCATCGCAAGATTCCGGGGGTGAATTAGTAAGGAGCACAATTAACCCAGGCAGGAGCGTTTATTTTGACAGTGGAAAGAAACCGGAACAGCCGGCGAAAACCCTCGCGGACACGGGGAGAAAACGCGCAAACCCCGCACAGACACGCGGCAGCCGGCAGTCTCCGACAGAGATTCCTAGTGTTCTCACAGTGAAGCTGCAATGCTACTCACTGCGCCACCGCGCCACCCTTCGGTTCCTCCGATCTCGTATTGATACGGAATCGCTTCGGATTGCGCGCGCCTCGATTCCATCCTGCCTCCCCCCGCCCTCCCGCTACAGCTGCGGCTTTTATTCGAAGCGCTTCTCGCGCCGCGCTCTCGAGGGACGGCGCCGCAAACAAACCGGCAGCGCACACCCTGGCTGTCGGCGGGCGAGCAACTGCCGGCATTGTCGGTCCGTCCCAGCTGGCAGCTCAGAGACCTCCCTCTCATCTGGCCAACAACCAGCCGTGTGCGCGGGGGAGGCCTGGGGCGCGGTGAGAGTAACGGTGAGTGCAAAGGGAGGGGTCGCTGTGAATGGGGGATTAGGGTGCTTGCGTGTGCAGGGAGATACGACGTGGAGGGGAGGGATGTTGCCGGGGGGTGGTGTTGCCGGGAGGGGTGTTCCCGGG
>JAZEWT010000004.1:10520955-10540773 GCA_036362905.1 Mordacia mordax
CCTTGCTGATTGGCCGTGTCGGGTGGTGGAGGGTTAAACGACACTATTTTACAATCTATAAACTTTTTACGTGACCTGACCCAAAAAAAAATGGATTTCATTCGTAATGAATTGCCTGCATAATCACCAGCATTGCAAAACTATAATCAACAGACACAGATTTAACAAAGCAACCGCCTCTTTGCAAACAAACGGACTTCGACAACAACACAAACCGATCCCCCAGTTTACCGTGGGAACTGCACGCATTTACTGCCGATGTCAGGTTTCACGGCTCTATGTGCAAACCGCCTGTGTGTGCGTGCATATCTCCCGAACACACACAATGCGTGTGTGAGCAAAGAGGCCCACAGTGTCCAGTGACATGCAGGACACTGCGTCCTGTCTAGCACGTGTTTGCGCCTCCTAACCGCGCGGCAGTCTTCCCCCTCCCCGTCTCCCCTGCGGTTTCCCCGATGAGCCTGTCGGTCGTTTCAACCGAGAGGCTCATGCCGAGAGGCGTGCGAGCGCGACTCCCCCCATCCCGCGTCATCAACGACACGCGGTGTCATTCTGAAGACGCGCCTCGGGACGGCGAACAGGGGCCACGTTCTGCGCGCCGCTGCGTGAGGCTTGCGTGGAGGCTTGAACGGAAACGCGGCGGGGCCGGGTCCCTGGGGACCCGACCGCTTCGTTGAGAAAAACTCCACGTGGAACGCGCGCTGCCGGGATCAACCCAACCCCTGAACGCGGCCGGGGTCTGGTTAAAATTAACACTGCTATAGCGACGCCACGCTACACAAAACCGCCTCCCCTGGGAATTAATAATCACAACAAAACACTTTCATTAGCGTACAGTGCTGTGTACAGTTTGTAAAGCGCCCAGAGTACCGCTTGTTTGTTAGCCGATGCTCCGTCGAGCGAGGGCCATGAATTTCAGAATCACTGCCGTTGCTGTGTTTTAAACGATGCGCGTTCCAACTCGCTCAACATGTAACAAAGACAAAGATCCCCCGTACAGCATGGACAGACTGTAGGGTCAAGTGCTGTCGGCGAGTAGCACTTATGAAGGCCAGCACGGCACACGGGGGGGTTGGGTGGCCAGCACCAAGCCCGACCACCATTGCCCAATGGCGATGCTTATACATCGTCACTATGCTGTAAGAGGAAATAGAACTCTGTTCGCCCGGTTCGTTAGGCAGCTCGCTAACCGCTACACTCACGCTCCCGGTGCACGCACCACATGTCACATGCAGCGTGAGACATGTGCAGTTTACATAATTACCTGGGCGCGTTGCAAAGAGAAAGGGGGGCCAGCAGTCAGGATGTGGCCGGCGGGCGTGAGTGGCAATCCGCGCACGTTTCACTACACGCAGGGTCAGCCGGGTCACCGGTAAGAGGCCGCGCCAACATCTCACTGGTGTTGGCCGTCACGTTGTGGTAACGGTGACGCCCGGGACGTGAATAAATCCGTAATGCTGCTTGAACTCGAGACGCCGCGTCAAAGCACGTGGAGCGTTGACATTTCATCGGGGTTTTAAACCTCGTTTTGGCACGGCGATAACCTGAAACTATCTGCGAAGGTAATTTATCCGATCAATGGGCTGGGATTACATTTGTAGTCGGATCGCTTGGCTAAAGCGAATAGCTTGCCATCGGGGTGGAGCTGTACGGAGCCTGAGTTGAACTCCCAGCCGCTGTGGACTTTTGTGATGCAGCGATACCTGACCTAGTCATGAACGCATTTCAGTTCAATTTTATACAATTTATAGCGCGTGGCCCTTGGTCATTGCTCTAAGAAAGTATTCGTACGAAGAGAGAATGACGCACAGGTGCCAGGTAACCTACGGGAGCAGGGGGGAGTCAAGCCAGGCGATTAGCCGGCGCCAACACGCCAGACAATGCGTCCTATATATTGTCGTCGACCAATTAAATAATGTTTTTTTTTTAGATTTGGGACGAAACCGGAGAAACTGAAGGGAACCCACACAGAACAGGGGGAGAGAACATATAAATTCACGCAAAAAGGTGCCCGAGGCAAAAATTACACCGCCTCGGGCAGGACTTTCTTTGAGGCATAGATGTTACCACTGCACCACCCTGCCACCCTGTCATCCTGCACTACCCGCGTGATCAAGTGTGATCAAAACAATCCCCATGATCACCACGGCGTGGAGAGACATTCATCCAGCAGTTGAGTCACAAAGCGCTGTATATAGTCCGCAGCCACAGTAATCGGGTGAACTGATCTCACGTCAACGTCGCTGTCTGCTCTGTTCTCTGATTCGTTGTACTTGCTCCGGCAGTACGTAGACAAAAATTGGAAGGATACAGAGAAGATTAGCATGTCCCTGCGAAAGGGTGACACGCAAATTCGTGAAGCGTTCTGATTCGTCGTTGCATCTTATTGCTCTCGTCATGTTGGTTGACCCAAGGTCACACCTGCAGATGAGATTCGATCCTGGTCTCTTGAGTTTCAATCTCTGTGTTTCAATTTATTACCTCCAGCGAGTCGCAGTGAAGCCGGAGCCTATCCCGTCAGGCACAGAACGCGAGGCAGGGCTATACCTAGGATTGGACGCGACCGGGGAAACAATTTAGTCAGCAGGCCAAGTAATATAGACAGCAGCAGCAGCGTGGTTTTTATTTGGACTGTGGAAGGAAACCAGAGTACCAAGTAAAAACCTGGACGGACACTGGAAAAATATGCAAATCCGCACATAAAATAACCCGAACTGGGAATCGAACTCGGCTCCTGCTTGCCATGAGTCGGCAGCGCTGCCCGCTGCGCCGCCGTGCCGCCCGAACGGGTTAATCACAATACGCTCGGAACGTTGTTGGGCTCTACTCCCGCGCGTCTCCGTCGCTCACTCCGCTCCCCGTGAATGTTCTGATGTGGGAAAGGGCTGCCGTGTGGCCTATGGCCTCCCGCGGGGTCCCGGCGGCCGCTGACGCAGCGACGCTCCAGGCTGATCCAACACACATGATATCATCTGTAACTGTAGAAAACGATTCCCTCTCAGCCCCTCCTCGCTCTGGGTGACACCCCCCTCCCCACGCCAGCCCTCGTGCGCATGAGCCCTGGTGCCTCTTAGCTATGAAATATGTCAAGTGGGACTTGGCGATTGGTTGGGTTCCTGCGATGAGCGGGTGAGGAGGGCAGTGCGGGAGGTGGGAGAGTTAGGCGATGGGGAGGGCAGCGTCCTATTTGTCGGGGGAGGAGGGGAAGCGTGAGTGGACACAAACAAGCGATCGCGTGTGATTGTGTGATTGTGGTTGAGTGTGATTGTGGTTGAGTGTGATTGTGGTTGAGTGTGATTGTGGTTGAGTGTGCCACTGTATGTGTGATTGAGTGTGATTGTGCGTGTATGATTGTGTGTGTGATTGCGTGTGATTGTATGTGATTGTGCGTGTGTGATTGTGCGTGTGTGATTGTGTGAGTATATATATCTGGCAATGGTGGCTCGGCGGTTAGCACGCTGGACTACAATCCTGGCGACCCGAGTTGGAATCTTGCTCACGGCCAACACGAGTGAGGAGTTGGGGGCTCTGCTGTTGAATCTGGAGCATGCCAAAAAGAGGTAGGGTCTCACTATCAAACCCACAAAAATTAAGCAGGCGCAGGTCGGCAGAGAGCCATCATCCCGGCACGACAACATTGAGCCGCATCAACAGTCCTAGGACTTGAAAGCTTTACGGAACAATGAAATATATTCTGTTTAAAGTTGTTGCTGTTCGATTTATATGCATGTATTTTGTATTCACATACTTTGATTTGAAAATTTGAATGTAAAATGGACTCACCATTTTTAAAATGTTACTATTCCATGTAATGTGAACCAGAATATAGAAGTCGTGTTTTTAGTTGTAGAAAAGGAAGCTAGATTCTAAAAGATGACACCTTCAGTCTAATAGTGAGGTTGTACGCAACTGAGACACCTGCTAAATTATTACGCACAAGTAAAAATAAGTGTTATTAATGACTCCTTGAAGCCCTGGCCGTCATATAATTGCACATTTCCATTAGAAGTATATGGAAAGTTCAAAATGTTATGGACATTAGCCATGAGTATTGCTGTTAAGAATACTCGAGTCATTTTGATCAGCATGCTTGTGTCTCTCAAACAAGTCTCAAAAGTTTTGTATCCAAATAAACAGCATCAGCGACTAACAGACCACAGTACCTGAACAGTCTGGACCTACTCTGCCTAATAAAGACCTGGCATCATCAAGATGATTTTCTCAATTTGAATCAGGCCCTACCGCGAGACTTTGCATTCCATCAGAAGGCTCGTTCAAATGGCCGTGGTGGTGGTCTAGCAGTTCTCCACTATGTGTCTGCCGACATCCGACCGATTCCATCGCCGATCTTCAATTCAATCGAGCATATGTCTCTGGATTGGAGGTCGGCTCAACCTGTGAAGTTGGTGCTGTTCTACCACCCACCTGGAGCCTCCACTTCTTTTGTCAATGAACTGCCTAAGCTGCTTTCTAAGTTTTGCTCCAGTTCTGAAAGGATCCTGATTCTTGGCGATTTCAACATCCATGTTGACTTTCTAAAGAGCCCTCTTACAAGGGATCTCATGGCCACTCTGACCTCACTTGGCTTCACTCAACATGTGACATCTCGTTGTTGATATGCCGTTTTCTCCACGGCTCTGTGCAGCGCTTTGTGACCCTCGGGTGATAATCGCTCGAGAAATGCAATTATTATTATACGATAAATGTTACATTAAACCATTTCCCAATACAGGTGTTACATTATCTTTTCATCAGCGATGTAATGCTGCGTGGAAGCTGCCTGGCCTGTCACTCCACACGAAGCTTCGAGTCTTTTCAGCAGCAATCATGTCCTCTCCACTCTATGCTTTCAAAACGTAGACCCCCCTGACAATATCAGCCCAGATTTGAAACTTTCCCGCTGGTCTGCTTACAATCTATCTTAGGTGTAACCAAATTGGATTGTGTGAGCTCACAAATTCTCGAAAGATCTAGACAGAGTCCCATTGGTGAGCTCCTCCAACAGGCGAGGCTGCGGTGGCTCAGTCATGTAGTCCGCATACTGATCTACCACATGCCTAAGCAGCTTCTGTTTGGCCAGACAGAGGTAGTTAAACGGGCATTGGCTGGAGAAGAGATGGACCGATGTGGCACAAGAGGACGTATAGCTGAGTGGACCTGCTGAAGGCTGGTACCAGCTGTGTCGAGATCGACCTCTTCGTAGGACGGTCGTAAAGGACACTATGGTAGAATTGGAGGTAGTTGTCCTCCAACAACAGCAGAGAATGGAGGAGCAATGCTCACAAGAACGAGCAGAGTACTGGGCGTCTAAAACACAGCAAGTTGGCATTGTAGGGCGTACAGTTGTTTCATCTGCCAGTCATCTCAGTCAGGAAGCTCATAACACCTGGGTTTGACCATGACCTCGTCTTGGCGGGCTTGCAAGACTTCACGTGGCTTCAGGGTGCACCTGGCCTGGTACAAGCGCTATGGTAATGTCACTGCCACTTAGTGGCAAATGGCAGTTATTGTTGCTGTAGCTTGGGTGTGGGGGTGACTGTGATGAGCGTGGTCGGTGGTGCTGTGGTGGCCGTGCTCACAGCCTTTGCGTTGGACACGTGGGCCCTAAGTGGGTGTGGACCATGAATCAGCGAAAAATCTAAGCTTGTGTCATGACGGCCTCCTTGCAAAACCCCATCAAGTTTGCACAATAGGGATCACAGGTGGTGCTCCTGCCAGTCATCTCAGTCAGGAAACCCATTATATCCTTATTAATAATTATTATTTAGCAGACGCCCTTATCTTGAACGACTTATATCATTATAGAGGTGTGAGGAAATCACAGAGCAGCCAGGGGAAGGCAGCCATGCATTCATCCGGCGCCAACATTTGCCAAACACTGCGTTATATTATGATGTTATCGGCCAATTAGTTATTTAGTATTTTTTTAGATGTGGGAGGAAACCGGAGAATCCAAAGTAAATCCACGCAGAATAGAGGAAGAACACACAAACTCTGCACAGATAGGCGCCTTAGGCGGGAATCAAACCACCAAGGTCAGGACTTTCTATCTGTGAGGCGCATACTTTACCACTTCGCCACCCTATCTCCCAGGTCTGCCCCGTGATCTCCTGTGATCGGAGCCTCTGACACTTCACGTGGCCTCAAAGTGCATATGGCGTGACATAAGCATCATGGTGACGTCACCGCCACTTAGTGGCCAATGGCGGTCATTGTTTTTGGTGTAGCGGTGGTGTAGCAGTCAGCGCGCTGCGCCACTAACCCGGTGACCTGAATTCGATTTCCGCTCATGGTCACTCGAGTTTCTGAATCAGTCCTGGACCTCCCCTAGCTCGCCTCAGCCTCTAAAGAGTACCTGCTCCGTTGTGGAAACATCGCATTCTGGATACAAAGACGACCGGACGAGGTACTGGCCACCCACCCCTGCGTGTCCCGTACTGACTTTACAGGTTCACGATAAATTCACAACCAAAGCTAACGTCCACGATGATTTTCTGAACCGGTCCTGGGTCTCGCCTAGGTCGGCTCTGCCTCAACATGGTAGGGTGTGTACACATCACCACTTGGGAGAGACAAAGGCGGTCGTGCGTGGATGTTGGCCACCCTACTCCTTCGGGTACCGTGCCAGCCTTCATAGAAGTTCAGTCGGTGAATTCTTAGTTACCTAAGCTGCAAGGAACAGTTACGATATTTATCTTTGTTACTAGTTGCTCAGCGGGGAGTACTGAGCAAGTTACAACATCTGAGGGAACCGAGTAAAATTTGGTCAGGACAATTAACCTAAGTAACGTGCCTTTGGACTGTGGGAGGAAACTAGAGTACCCGGCGCAAACCCACAGGGACACGAGGAAAACATGCAAAGTCCACATAGAAAGGCACCCGTGCTGGGAATCGAACCCAGGTCCTTCTTGCTGCAAGGCAGCAGCGCTACTCACCGCGTCACCGTGCAGCGCTCGCTAACCGAACTTGCTCCAACCGTCCATCTGGGCTATCCGGGTTACCTTTGTCGTTGTGTATGTGTGTGCGTTTGAGGAGTGCTGCACTTGAAATATTTTTTGGTACTCAGGATGCCACACGCGGGACAAGCGGTCGCAGCTGCCCGCTGGGCTGGGCCAGAACCCACGCCTCCACGTGTCCGCTGAACACTCGCCATTATCTCTCCAGGGCATCCACACACAGCCTGCCCTCGCCGTCGCGCTCTCCACATCCTTGACAACATCGCCGCCACCCACTTTACAGATCTCCTTCGATCTGCTGGGAACGCGTCGACGTTTTCTTTACTCTTTCACACCCACCCAGCTAGTTGTAACAACAAGTCAACAACACAGACTCCGGCAACAATCCCGGTGGGAAGAGGGAAATAGAAATGGGATATGATGGGGGTGGGTGCCGCTTTCACAGAGCTTTGTACAATGGGAATTGCCTTCCACAGCAGTTCTTTCTGGATAGCCGTGTCAAGCGTTCCATCTCTCGCCTTCGCGACATTTCGCCTCCCACGTTGGAGGCATCATCAGGCTCTCCTCGCGAAGGAGAGAGCAGAAACACTCGACACAGATCTCCTGAAAGAACAGCTATAGAAAACATTTAGCATACATAGAGCCGTGAAAACGTACATAATTACAATACTTTTTCACGTGCTCTGAAAGTCTTATGGCCAGATGAGGTCCATAGTCAACTTTCAAGAAGTACCACACTCTCATGTTTAACATTCAACAATTACCCTGGACGTGCATCACTGCTCGGAGGCCACGATCTCCTGGTGAAGCCCTCACCACGCTGTCACCATCGTTCACGGTGCTTCGGCAGGACTATCCATCCATCTCCAGCACCTACACACACGATGATTATGCATTGCTCTCCATAGCTTCGAGATAGCCGTTTCGAGTGCCCCTTCTCGCTCCCTTGCGATATTTCGCCTCCAACGCCGGACGCATCATCAGGGACTCATCACTGAATTCATCCTGGGATCCCAGAATCACTCACATCGCTCCTGGCCACGCGTCTGACCCCAAGCCGTTCGAACTTTTCCTTAACACTCATTGTAGAGTCTTTCAGCTGCCCGCGAGTCCCATCCACGTGCCGAGCACAGATTTAAAATCCATTCCACAGCACTGACAAATTATATATATTATACATAATAAATTATATATTATATAATAAATTATATGTTATATATAATTGCAGTGGAGACCTGCTTTTATTATTTCATTCCAGTCATCATTATTATATAATTAACGTTTGATTTTAAAACGTTGGGGCAATCTCCGCTCGTCGGTATTAACCGCTCTAACCCTCTCGGCTTTGTAAAGTAACCAGATTTGTAATAAAAGCAAAGAAATCCGATCCTTGCCAAGGACTTAGCGGGGGCGGGGAGTACGAGTGCAGGGGGGGGTCGGAATCACATCTATTATTATTGTTTCCAGATGTTTGTGAAGATGTAGCCTGGCCTTCCTCTCTGTGTGTGATTAGGGGGCTCTTCCTGCGCGTGAGGGGGGGTGCCGACGAGAAGAGAGGGGGGGCCCATGAACTCCGCTCGAGCCAACTGGAGCATCGAGATTCACCGCGCTGGAAGGAAAAACAGGCATCGCTGCTCCAGATTAAATGATCTTTGTCAGCACAGCGAGAGGGTTTTGTTTTTCCGATACAGCATCGCGGTAAGCAGGAACATTATAGCCTGATGATGCCTTCGACGTGGGAGGCGAAGCATCGCGAAGGAGAGGAGTATGAGGAACGCTGGACACGGCTATCCCGAAAGAACAGTTCTTGAGAGCAATTCTCGTACATCGAGCCGTGACAAACCAACATCGTTATATAGAGGGGAAAAGGGGGTTTGTTTTTATTTTGGTCACAAGAGCCGGATATCCTTGTTCAAATTGGGCTTCTTACGTATTCAATTGTGGAGTATTGTGAGGAGGGCGGCACGGTGGCCCAGTGGTTAGCGCTGTCGCCTCACAGCAAGAAGGTCCCGGGTTCGAATCTCGGCTCGGGTGCCTTTCTGTGTGGAGTTTGCATGCTCTCCCCGTGTCCGCGTGGGTTTTCGCCGGGCACTCCGGTTTCCTCCCACAGTCCAAAAGCATGCTGCTGCATAGGTTAATTGGCTCGCAGGCTAAATTGCCCCGCAGTGCCCGGCGATGGACTGGCGTCCCATCGTGGGTGTATCCCTGCCTTGTGCCCTGTGTCTGCCGGGATAGGCTCCGGCTCACCGTGACCCTGTATAGGACGAAGCGGTTTCAGACAATGAGATGAGATGAGTATTGTGAGGATTACCCACTCGTCGCTATTCACCTCCACATCACTGCGGATGAACACATTTCATAAAGCACTCGGCCGTGCTGCGGGGGCTCCATATGGGAAAACATGAACTATGAATAACATCAATGCCATAGAGGCATTTTGAGTAATGGTTCTCACCTTCAGAGGCTGATGGTGCTGGCAGAACGGCTGAAAAATGTAACACAATTTACCAAATGCAACAACAAACATTGTTTACATCTCACCGCGGCCGAGCGTGCATCACGAGACGGGCAGCCGCGTGGTCGGGGCGCGCGGTGAAACTATTTTCAGGAGGTGCACTGGCCCTGGCACCACTAACAATCAGTGGGATGTTCAGTGCCCGAATATCCCAACCGACGTTGGGCGGTATCAACCAGCTGGAACAGATTTGCCCGCGCTGAGCGACGGGAGACGGAGAGGCAAAGGTGAAAGTAAGGTGGTTCGGTCCGGTACAGCGTCCTGGTGAGAAAATGGTCGAAACATTAGGTAGAGTACACGTGGGAAAGGGGGTGCGGATACGACAGATATGAAAAGCTTTCATCCCGTGGAATAGGTCGTAGGGATGAATGGTCAAATCAATGTCCTGCTCAAATGAGCAGTGATGCGATGCATATACTGTTTACAGCGCCTGAGAAAGTGGTAGAAATTCCACATTCATATGGCCGAGGCGAGTCTGGAGACAGGACAATCACTGTTGGACTTACCCACAAAGTGGTACTCATTTTTATCTACCCTCCGAGAAATGGTGAGTTTGACTGAACGCCGTCCTCACAGCCGCAATTAGAACTCAACCTTCCGATTGAAAGCTGCTCGCCCGAGCCATCGCGCTCGCGGAGGAGATGGACGTTGATCAGTTGAGTCTTTCAAAAGGGGTCCTTGAGGGGTGACTCGAGGCAGCGGGGGGGGGGGGGCGAGTGTAAATGTCCCTCCTCGCAATCCCGGCTCTGTCCGTGGCTGGAGGACACTCCATGAGATAACACAGGCGCCGCAGCGTGCAATGCGCTATAATGTATCGTGGTGCCAGTTACCAGGAGCGCACACACACGGATAGTGCACGTGCCGTTTATTCACTTCCACTGGAAAGTATGCATGGGTTTCATTCTCCTGACTAAATTTCCCCTGTTGCCCTGACATGTTGTAACTTTCTTACCCCTTCCCGCTGTACAACTGTTAAAAAGCGCTACATAGCTCAACGGTTCGTTGTAGCTAAAATACAAACTGACTGATATCTTGCTATGAGTTGTTTAATGCCCGATATAAAGACCCCCGCTATTTTGACATCGATGTTGACAATAAGGTAACGCGGGCTCGTTTGAATCCGCATTTGGATGTCTGTGTGTAGAGCACGCACATCATGATGATACCGGCACTCAGTCACAGCACGCCTGAAGATGCCTCCAACGTGGGAGGCGAAACATCGCGACGTTGAGAGGAGGGGCGCTCGACACGGCTATCTTTGTTTTGTGACATTCCCCCCCCGGGTGAAAAGCGCTCTAGGAGTGCAATTATTATTAATAATTATTCCGAATGAACGGCTTTATTAAGCTATCATCATGAATCGAGCCGTGAGAAACCTACATCAGTAGAGCAAGAGAATTTGAAACGTGATCTGGCCGCACTACACGGGGCCACCAGACCGACGAGAGGCTAAACTCCCGAGGACGAGCAAACAAACAGCGTCTGACTCAGAGCACGCAGCTGGGAACAAGGCGGGTCCTCCGTGGAAGGAGCTACATGTTACATACGCTGGTCACGTGTGTACTTCATGGCATGAGAGGGCTGTATGCTCGAGGGATTGAGTGTGTGTGTGCGGACGGTATATGGGAGAGCGGAGGCGCAGTGGTTAGCACACTGTGTTATGAATCGCGCGGTCACAGTTACATTCACACTCACGATCACCTGTTATATTATCAATTATTAGTTAGCAGATGGGGCGACGCGGTGGCCCAGTGGTTAGCGCTGTCGCCTCACAGCAAGAAGGTCCCGGGTTCGAATCTCTCGGCTCGGGTGCCTTTCTGTGTGGAGTTTGCATGCTCTCCCCGTGTCCGCGTGGGTTTTCGCCGGGTACTCCGGTTTCCTCCCACAGTCCAAAAGCATGCTCCTGGATAGGTTTATTGGCTCGCAGACTAAAATTGTCCCGCAATGCCCGGCGGTGGACTGACGTCCCGTCGTCGGGTGTATTCCTGCCTTACGCCCTGTGTTCCGGGATAGGCTCTGGCTCACCGTGACCCTATATAGGAATAAGCGGTTTCAGATAATGAGTTAGCAGATGCCCTTATCCAGGGCGACTTACATCATTTAAAAAGTGTCAGGAAACCACTGAGAGGCGAGGGGAAGGCAGCCATGCATTCAGTCGGCACCAACATTTACCAGACACTGCGTTATATTATGATGTTATTGGTCAATACATTTTTGAGTATTTTTTTAGATGCGGAAGGAAACCGGAGAACCCGCGCAGAACAGGGGGAAAACACACAAACTCCACCTAGAAAGGCGCCCTAGGCGAGTACTGAACCGCCTAGGGCAGGACTTTCTCTGAGACGCAGATGTTACCACCAGGCCACCCTGCCCCCAGTCACAATGTTCTGAACCGGTCCTGAGCCTCTTCAAGATCAATTCAGCCTGACACGAGTATCTGTGACCATCTGTAAATAATAACCCAACGATGTTTAAGCATCGCCACTGGGGAGACAAAGGCGGCCGGATTTGGTGTTGGCCACCGACCCTACTCGTGTGCCGTGCTGACATTAAGAGGTGCTCGCTAACAGCACTTGCTCCACAGTCGGTTAAAGGTTATACGGGGGATAGCTTAATTCTTTGTTCTATGCACGTGACCATCAACTATGCATATTGTTAATTGATGCATGAAATTAAAACATAATAACATTTACATAGAAGACACGGATTAACACCAGGACTTCGATCACCCGTATAGCCTTAACAGACTGTAGGGTCAAGTGCTGTTAGCGAGCTCCTATGAAGGTCGACACGGCACACAAGGAGGTCGGTGAGCAGCATTACGCCCTACCACCTTTGTCTCCCGAGTGGCAATGTTTACACACTGCACTGGGTACTCATTTCCGACACACACAAGCACGTACGTGTGACGCATACGTACGTGTGACGCATGCGTAATCACGCCAAACATTACATGGGTCACGGTAAATAAATAACTACCGAGGGCAAAATATACACACACACTGCTCTCTCGCTGAGACGTACATTGATATTAAACATCAACTAGCGCACGAGTAATACCCGAACAACAACACGGCGCTTTGTACGCCGTGCGTTGCGATGTTGCAGGCTGTTGTCGCGGCTCGGTGTGTGATGAGACTGTCCGTCCGTAGCTGTCCGTTACGAGTGTTTCTTGTCTCCCCTGCGCGACCTATCGCCTCGCAGAGCAATATTATCCGACGTTTCGCACCCCACGTTGGAGACATCGTCAGGATTCAGATGCCTCCAGCACGGGAGTCGAAACGTCGCGAAGGCGAGAAGACGAGGCACGCTCGAAACGGCTATCCCGAAATAAAGAGCTACGGAGAGCAATTCTCAAATACTGTAATGTTGCTCAGGGCCTTTGTTTTCCATGCCTTACGCCGACCCCATAATAATAATGATAATTGTACTTCTAGAGCGCTTTTCACCCTAGAGTCACAAAGCGCTGCACAGAGCTGTGGAACGCTTCACGAATTTGCGTGTCATCCCCAAGTTATCTACTAACTTGTTTACCCCTTCCCCGCTGGAAACTGTTTAAAAGAGCTACACAGCTCAACTGTTTATTCCAGCCGTAAGACTTTCAAGTCCTCTGGCTAGGACTGTTGATGCGGCTCACTGTTGTGCTGGGATGATGGCTTGCTGCCGACGCGCTTGCTCGGCAACACTTATTCCTTCCTTCGTTTGTTGAACAATTATATTTGTATCGCTTATTTTATGTCCTGGGCGGCACGGTGGCCCAGTGGGTAGCGCTGTCGCCTCACAGTAAGAAGGTCCCGGGTTCGAATTTCGGCTCGGGTGCCTTTCTGTGTGGAGTTTGCATGTTCTCCCCGTGTCCGCGTGGGTTTTTACCGGGCACTCCGGTCTTCTCCCACAGTCCAAAAAACATGCTGCTGCATAGGTTAATTGGCTCGCAGATTAAATTGCCCGGTGATGGACTGGCGTCCCATCGTGGGCATATCCCTGCCTTGCGCCCTGTGTCTACCGGGATAGGCTCCGGTTCACCGCGACCCTGTACAGGACTAAGCGGTTTCTGACAATGAGATGAGATGAGATTTTATATCCTTTAAATTATAGTTATTATTTGACTTTCAATTCAACTGTTCTGATGTTGTTGACATTCCGTTCTCTCCACAGCTCTGTGCAGCGCTTTGTTACCCTCGGGTGAAACGCGCTCTTGAAGTACAATTATTATTAATTCAGCCGCTGGCATCTATTGTCCAAGTGGCCACTGGGGGCCCCTGCCTGCTGCCCGTGTTTGTGTTGAAGGTGGAACCCCGGCTTCTGTTACCGTGGAGACGGGGGGGTTCCTCCCATTCATGTTTGTTTCCGTGGCCGCGGCAACCGCCCGGTCTCGCTCCCAATGTCGGGGATGGATGCAGGCAACTGCACTCAATCAGGGACTGCTCCTCGCCATTTGTGGGTTTTATTCCTTACATTATACACGCGAGAGTTTTTATCTTGTGTTTCGCTTAAACTGTCTTCCCTTCAGGGAGATAAGGTCATTTTCCCAGCAGTGCTTCAACAGCAACAAAACTAAATTTAAAAAAGGCACCGTGTTATATAAACGCCCTTGACAGTAGAAGAGTTTCATGCAGCACGTGTCACTCAGAATGTACTCTTCTGTGTGAGTCTCAGGTTTTCTGAGGTTTCGGAGAGAGGACTGCACTTTCTCTGTCCGGGCTGATCTCACCTTAACACAGCTCTGTACAGCGCTTTGTGACCCCCGAGTGAAAAGCGCTCTGAATATGCAAATAAATTATTTTTACTCGGAAGGTCCTGGCGCGACAGCCCGAGGCTGGGCCCGCGTGCGCGGCACCACGTTCTCACTGTGTCTCTCTCTGGATTGCTGCTGTGGGAGGCGTGGATCACAGTGATTTATCCAGGTACACAGTCGTCCTGCTCATTGTTTTTTTTTGTACAGGATGTTTGTCTATGGGGAGCGGTAGCGCAACGGTTAGCGCGCAGGGCTACAAACCTGGTCACCCCAGTTCGATTCTCGCTCACAGCCAACACCAGTGACAATGTCCTCAACCGGTCCTGGGCCTCCCCTAGGTCGACTCAATCGGTCATGGGCCTCCCCTAGGTCGACTCAACCTCAAACGAGTACCTAGTGCAGTGTGTACACATTTACACTAGGGAGACAAAAATGGTCGGACATGGTGCTGGTCAACCACCCCCTCGTGTGCCCCGTGTCGACCTCCGCAGGTGCTCGCTAACGGCACTTGACCCTGCTGTCTGTTAAGGCTATACGGGATCTTTGTCTTTGTTTATTCGAAAGCAGGTTGAAATGTCAATCATCACTAATACATTTCGGAAATTCGATCTCTCTGGGATGATGTTAATAGCATCTTACAGATCACGATTAAGTCAAATCCGCGCCTGGTAAATTATTGATCCACGTTGACAGTCGTCTCATCTCATCTTATCTTGACTGGCTGTATCACAGTCGACACACAGTCTTGCTAATTATATATTGCCTTTTATCAATGGCTCCTGTTACTTTGCAATCACATGATTATACATTTTAACCAGGCACACCCCAGCAAAGTATTGTTTCACTCCAATGTTGACGGAAGGGCCTCCTCTAGAGAGAAAGCTTTAGAGAGCTCCTCGAGAGCAAATTGTTCAGCATAGTTCTTCAGGCACTAGCCAGCGCTCTTGGCAGAGGTGGAAATACCCAAATTTGACCCCATCACGCACGACCTGTTGATAGGCTGTGGCCTCACCATTTGCACTGCTGGATGGAGGCGGTCGGGATAGTGAAAAGACAAATGTACTTGCGATTAGACCAAACTGTAAACTCCAAGAAAAGCTAGCATGTTGACACAAATTTGCAAACGTGTATTCTCATAATAGACCAAATGTTGGTCAATCCACGCGTCCATCTGTGGTCGTGAGCCAGAGTGACACGTACACATTCCTCTGGCAGAGAAGAATCTCCCTACACGGGAAACCCGGCTTCCCACACATGTGGTACCCATTTGATTGACCCTTGATGAATGATGAGCTGAGATGACCCACGCTCTGGATTTCAACTCACGACCTTTCAGTTGTGAGCTAGGACCCTTGCCAGTGCCACCTGGACAGTTGATGCGCACATACGTAAACACTCCCACACATCTATATACACGAGACAAAAAACTAAGATCCCCCTTATAGCCTCAACAGACACGAGGGTCAAGTACTGCAAGCGAGTAGCACCTAACAAGACCAACATGATACTCGAGGGGGTGGGTTGCCAACATAACACCCAGCAGCCTTTGTCTCCCTAGTGGCAATGTATACACGCCACATCGAGTAGTCATTCAAGGCTTAGTCGACTTAGGGGAGGCTCAGGACAGATTTAAAAAATCGTCACGGATGCTGGCTATGAGCGAGAATCAAACTTGGATCACTGGTTTCGTAGCACAGCGTGCTCACCGCAACAACAGCGCTCTCCACGTGTGACTCTTGAGTCAACACACACACTCACTCCAATATAAAAGGATATACGTATTATCACTGAACAATATGAATGCAGAGAGGGAATGTGCCCCGATTGCACGGATGGTCTTAGTGATTCTGGTGCCCCATTCAAGATTTAATGATGAGCCCCGACACTGATTAAAAAGCACCGATTTTTCCCAATGAATATTACAATAATGGACTTCATTTCTAATCTTCAATAGATTTATTTTAGAAACGCACCAAGCAGTAAACAGGCATTGTTGTGCACGTGAACAATCAATGGTGAAACTATTGTGGAATTGTCTGTGTTCTCAACTCGTCAATCGGCCCATCGTCTACCAGCCTCGGTGGGGGGGGGCAATTGGCTTGGGCTTTCTATTTTCCCATGGTTAAAACCGCGAAAGCAGTGGCGTTGATCTGGCCTGATTGCCAGGATCCACCCGACGCAAACCGCTACGAGTCCGTGTCCAACACGTGTTGTATGTTGCCTCGTTGTACTGTAGTGCGGCCTGAAACAGATTCCATAAGCACGTGGGACACTGATTACTCTCGACTGCCGAGCCAGCTCGACGCGTTAGGCAGTGATGCTGCTCTGAAAGGTCACGAATAAATCTTGAAATAGCCCTTATTAACGAACCAACCGATTATCTGATTTACGGCGAGGAATCATCATTGTTTTTAAAAAGGTCAACAATCGAGCTCTCTCTACAACTCAAATAAAGTAGCAACGTCTCATCTCATCTCATTATCTGAAACCGCTTAATCCTATATAGGGTCACGGTGAGCCAGAGCCTATCCCGGAAACACAGGGCGTAAGGCAGGAATACACCCGACGACGGGACGCCAGTCCATCGCCAGGCATTGCGGGACAATTTTAGTCTGCAAGTAGCAACGTCATTTCGGTAATTACAACAACTATGGCACGTACTTTATTTAGCCCGTTGGCCTGCCACCACGATTCAGAGATGGGTTCTCGGTCAAATCACCCAGGTGACCCTTGTAATAGGGCCAAAATGTCACGTTCCTCGAGAGCTTTATTTGACCTGCTGGTCAGCTAAAGGGATCGGCAAATTGATAAAGTACTGCAATTAAAGGCGTTACACCCACAACACAGGTGGAGTCACTCTCAGCTTCACGCTTAAACTCATCGCCTCTGATAGAAATCATTTGACATTTGTTACAATGCATATGTATTACAGCTGACTGTGATTGACTAGCGTCCCATGCTTGATTTAACCCTATGTCTACCTGGGCAGGCTCGGACTTCCCCATGTCCCTCCACAGGGTTAATCGGCAACTGATAATGAATGAATGCATGCGCTACAGATTACACTCGTGTCATCATCAATATCCCGCTTAATACTCTACAGGGTCGCGAGGCGGTAGAGCCTATCTCGGCAGAGGACGCAAGGCGGGGCTATACCCAGAATGTAACGCCAGTACATCGTAGGACACTGGGGTTAATTATTCAGCAGATCAATTAACTTAGGCAGTAGCGTGTCTTTGGACGGTGGGCCGAAACCGGAAAACCCGCAAAACCCACGCATATACGGAGAGAGAACTCGCAAACTCAGAAAGGTACGCTAGTCGGGAACCAAACCCGGGGCTTTCTGATTGCGAGGCAACAGCGTTACTCACTATGCCACCGCGCCGGCCACGATATAATCACATATATATTTTAAGCGGTATGGTCATTTTTACCCAACTGAATTTACATAATGACGTGATTTCCGTGTCCGTGCTAATACTGCTTTTGGATGTCGACATAACTGGCAAATTAACTGAGCCACAGCCGATATGAAGATAATGCGGCCATAGTGAGTGGTCATCCTGTGGAGACAAGTGTCATAGAAAGGTCATGTGCTCATCCTGTGGGGCCGAGCATAAACCTTTACCGAACGGACACCCGGCATAAAGACAAGTCAAGAGTCTCAAGTGTGGTGAATGTTGAGTGTGTTTTTGATTCACTCTTCTGAAGAAAAAAAAACGCGTTTTCCGAGGCAGAGCAAACCCCCAGCATCTGTTTGAGAAATGCCAAAAAATATATACGCGGAGATCAAACGACGGGAATTACAAAGTCACGGTTATTGGATGCGTTTCGAGATAGTATTATTAATATTATGTATTATTGCGCCCGCTTACCCGCGAGAGACTGTTTCAGGAGGATTGCGGACGAGGCCTCATGGTTGGAGTGACGGGGGCTGTTCATAAGATCGCTGTGAAGTTCCTATGCAGTTGCATGAGGATAGTCTCTCACGCAGCTACAAGCGCGGACCTGGAGGCCAGCACACGGCGACCGATGCTTGCGAAGTCATCGAGCGTGCGGATTCGGTGTTCAGATCACCTGTAGGCGTCGTCTACACCAGTGGTGAGAGGCTCACTCACTCACCCACTCACCCAACCACGCACATACTCGCCAAGAAGTAGAGTTAATGGGTTATCACCCAGCCACTCATCTAACCATCTACATACCTACACAATCGCTCACCCCGTCACTCGACCACTCTCCCACCTACTCACCCTCTCCACAGTCAGCAGGGTTAATGGACACCGGACACTGTTTTTCTCCACGAGGACATTCGCCATCTGAGTCTACCTAGCGGAGGCCCAGGACCGGCTCAGATTGCCACCGCCTATATTGACTGTCAACGGAAATCGAGCTCGGATCACCAGGTTTAGAGCTCAGTGCGCTAACCACTACACCACAGCTCCCCATCACTTGCTGACTAAATGTCGTGACTCCTCAATAACCTCAATACAGAAGATTGGGAAACCCAGAGCGACGCGGAGAGCGCCCAGCAGTGCCCTAACGCGTGTCGCCGGACGTTCACAATAATCTCGTGCCGGTTTACGTTTGAGACCGTCTCCACGTCGCGAGATGACAGACGTAGGGGCCAGGAGTCTTTCAGAAGGGAGAGAGAGAGAGAGAGAAAGAGAGAAAGACACGGCGCGTTCCTGTTGCCGTGACGGAGGTGCCGGCCGGTGACGGATCAGTGCGTTGATGATCGCTCTGCCAACGAGGGGCGCAGCGGGCGAGCCTCTGCCAGGTGAACCTCGGTGCTGAACGCGGGGCGCATGCTAAACGTAGTGGCATTTACTGGCGCTGCTTAACGTGATAGATGTTGACATCATGCGGACGCCTTAATAAAAATCTGCTTGATATGCATTTTATTTTTAACCATCCGCATTAATCAATATTATAGTCCGTACTGGCCTGGGAATCGGGATTGCGGGCACGGCGCCGGATAAAGGCATTAAATTAGAGCATTATGATTGTCAAGGGAAATTTTATTTAGCAGACATCTTCGCGTGAACACATAGCGCCCCCCCCCCACACACACACAGCCACCACCCCCTTCTAACACACAAATTATCTTTGGAGGTGACCTCTTTGAAACAAATAAATAAATAAATAGAAGGACAGGCAGACAGAGCAGACTGGTGAGCATGGATGTCCTCCGCTAACTTCAATTCGCATTAACGTTTCGCGACATGCGCCGACAGTCGATCTCGATATCTTCAGCAATAAACAACATTCTGATTGTATTACGCGTCTCATCGTGGTATCAATCCAGTCTACGTGCGGCGATCTATAACGTGGTCCAAAGGTCTTGTGACCCCCCCCCCCGCCATATCATAGTATTTTTCTTGCTGCTGGTCAATTGAAGGAGGGTTGTCACAAGACATCTGGCCCACGGGAGACCACCGACTGGGCACGGGTGACAAAGCACTCATCACGCTGGCCCCGCGTTAAAACCGCGGTGTACAAATCTGTATTATATTTGTATTCGTCAACAAAATCCGCTCACAATGTGATTGGGTTTGAATGCGGGAGGAGGGGGCGTTGCTTCGCCTCGCTATAGTTAAGTGAAATGTAAA
>JAZEWT010000004.1:10555923-10639189 GCA_036362905.1 Mordacia mordax
CTCCAGCGAATGCGCTTTCCTCCCACGTGCTGAACACTGCACGCAGCAGGACACCTACGTGGAAAGCAGATGTTGTGGCGCGGTGACTCTTATCTGAGTCCATCAAAAGCTTCACTTAGCAGACTTTCAATGTAATAGAGGTCAAGGGGTGCTGGGAACGAAGGGCACCGTGGATTGCGGAACATAGAGTGAGGCTATTATCGCAGCGCTAACTCGCCACGATGTTCCCGCTTTCGAGATCTGGTGGAATGAGTGCGTGATTCATTGTATTCGTCATCAGTCCCAGCTTAATCCTCTCGAGAATTGCGGAGATCAGGAACCTATCCCAGCAGACACGGAGCGCAAGGCTGGGCAATACCGAGGATGAAACGCTAGTTCACTGGGGGTAATTTAGTCAGACAAATTAACCTAGACAGTCCTTGGACTGTAGGAGGAAACTGGAATACCCGGAAAAAAAACCTATGCGAACACGGGTAGAACACATAAACTTCACACAGAAAGGCACTCGAGTCGGGAACCCAACCCGGGACCGTCTTGCTGTGAAGCGGCAGGGCTACTTACTACGCCACCTCGCCACCCCGAGTGCACGAATGAACGTTAAATTAACATTCACATGGAACTTTCACGGCGATGGACCGGCGTCCCGTCGTCGGGTGTATTCCTGCCTTACGCCCTGTGTTTCCGGGATAGGCTCCGGCTCACCGTGACCCTATATAGGATTAAGCGGTTTCAGATAATGAGATGAGATGAGACGATCGCTCGACAAAGCTGTTCTTTCGGGAAAGCTGTGTCAAGCGCTCCTCCTCTCTGCATCGCGATGTTTCGCCTTCCACACTGTAGGCATCTTCAGTCTTTGATAAGCAATCGTCACGCAATCGTGCTGTTCAGCACGTAAATTGTGATGTAATCTGAGAGTGCGCGACAATGTGTCAGCGTCGCGAGTAGCTCACTGTCCCACTGCCATCACTTCGGTGTCACAATGCCTGAAGATGCCTCAAACTTGGCGAGAGGGAGCGCTTGACACGGCTATCCCGAAAGTACAGCTTTGGTAAGCAGACATTATGCATCGAGCCGTAACAACATACATCATTACAGATAGATCTTCATAATTATTACAGAAGACAATACACAGTGAACTTGCAAGTTCTAGATGCGAGACTTCTGCAATACGACAAAGTTCGAATTGCCGCGCACCCCATATTCACCCCGTGTCCACCCCGCCGCGCACCCTGTGTCCACCCCGTATCCACCCGCCGCGCAACCCGTGTCCAACCCGTGTCCACCCCGTGTCCACCACGTGTCCACCCCGCAACTCTAGTGGCTTGGCCCAGCAGAAGCGCGCTCGCTGCTACTGCTGTCGAGGCTCTAGCGGCCGCCCTGGTTCATACTGCGGGTTTATTTGCCACCAGATATGTGCGCCGCCTACTTCACAGTAGATATTAAATATCCAGTGACACCATTCGCGAGAACGGGCCCTGTGTGCCGTCACCACGGTCCAAATTCTTCTCAATTTAAATAATTCGACAAATTGCTTAATTTGGATCGGTCCTCAATCACTCAATCACTGACCCTCACTGTCCGCTCCTCCCTCTCCCTCAGGATAAACGCAATCATTTTGTATTCACCCTGAAATGAACCGTTGAGCTCTGTAGCGCGTTTTAACAGCTGTGCAGTGGGAAGGGGTAAGCAAGTTACAATATCTCAGAGCACCGGTGGCAATTGAGTCAGGTCAATAAACCTAGGCTTTAGCCTTGGACTCGCCGTCTCGCAGTCACTCAACAGCTACTGCTCTGGGGCTCGCAGAGAGCAGCGAGGCAGAGAGGTAGCAGTGAGCTACTCACGCCATTGAGACAATTTTGTGCACCCTCTGGGTTATGTCAAAATTTCAGCAGTGGGTTTTGTTAAAAATGTGTTCGTGTTGGTAAATGTGTCACGCTCTCTCCCGTATTGTCACTGTTCCTGCTTCTCGAGTCGTGAGCAGAATGAGTAGCACGATGCGGATAATCTCACGCTCTTGTGTGTATCGCGCCTATGCCTAAATCTGAAGAGAGCGTCTACCGAGGAGGGATATTGCTTAATGAGATTGTGAGGGAATAAAGTGAGAAGGGGTGAGATCGTGTTGACATTGCCCCTCCCTACTCTGCTGTCAGATCTCCTGGCAGGCCATCGCTGCCTCACCCGAGGCAGGTGGCTCGGCCAGACCTCCCGGGGTCCGTCGATTCCTTTGTGCCGACTGCCCTCTGCCGAGAGGCCACGGACGCGCCGTGTGCCGAGCGACTTTTGAGACCGCCTCGTGATAAAAATGAGAGTACGCGTTCACATTACTCCGGGAGGAATGGGAAACTGTCGCGTGGCCTTGTTCCAGGGTCTCTCAAACTCCACGTCTCGAGGCCTAGTACCACGCCACGTCTTTACGAGCTACCGGTTTACCCCAGTTCTAATGTAAACGAGTTCGTTCCACGCGGTTTGCACCCGATGATTATTAAACACGTCCCGCGTGACGCGCTAAGCAGTTAACGCTGAATGTGTAAATAGAGCCGATGCAAATTGGGAGTGATATGTCAGTTCACGGACAACACCAGTGACGATTTTTTAAACCGGCCCCGAACATTCTCTAAGTCGACTCTGCCACAAATTATACCTAGTGCGGTGGGTAAATATTGCCACGAAAGAGGAAAAGTTGGTGCTGGACGCCCACCTTTTCGTGTACTGTGTTGTCCTTCATAGGTGCAGTCTAACGGGACTCTTGCCCGTATAATCTGTTAAGGCTATACGGGGGATCGTTGTCTTGTCTGTGTATATTTGTACACGTGCTCAGTTCACGGGATTTGTGAACACGTGTTCCACGTGACGGACACACTGGACGTTCAGAACTGGCATAGAGCCCAGGTGTTTCACGAAAAAAAATTGCAATCAATTAAGGTCGCCACCTCTCTTCATTTTAGAATTGTCCTGTTTCTGAGGCAGCATCGTGAGAAATCTGCAAGTCTTCCTGAAGACCATTTTGTCGGTAACGACATCACAACGCATCACTCCATCTTCCGCGATTGTGAGATGCTCTCCATAACATGTCCTGTTCTGTTCCTTATACATCAAAACTTTAGTCTTTATCAAGACTTTAGTCTGATTCAAGACTTTAGTCTTGATGTCGATTTTCATGGCTTCTGGTAAGAGGATATCGAAACAAACTTCCATTTTGAGACGTGTAAGATTAGGAATGTAAAACAAGTATGTTTAGTGCCTCTTAGATGAAAATGGACATCTGAACGCTTGGCTAGAATTTTGACCGTTAATGTAAAGGCATTTTTTCTTTTTCTGTGCATATTTCAAATTCCAAATTCTTAATTTTATTATTTTCATTTTCTCTTGGGGGCGGCACGGTGGCCCAGTGGGTAGCGCTGTCGCCTCACAGCAAGAAGATTCCGGGTTCGAATCTCGACTCGGGTGCCTTTCTGTGTGGAGTTTGCATGTTCTCCTCGTGTCCGCGTGGGTTTTCGCCGGGCACTCCGGTTTCCTCCCACAGTCCAAAAAACATGCTGCTGCATAGGTTAATTGGCTCGCAGACTCAATTGCCCCCAGTGCCCGGTGATGGACTGGCGTCCCATCGTGGGTATGTCCCTGCCTTGCGCCCTGTATTTGCCGGGATAGGCTCCGGCTCACGCGACCCTGTACAGGACTAAGCGGTTGCTGACAATGAGATGAGATGAGATTTTCTCTCGATGTTTTATTTTCTCTCAGGGCCTGGACACAGGACCCGTTCACGCAAAACTGCCTTGATTCCACGACACCGTGGAACACTAAGGCCACTACCTCACAGCAAGAAGCCCTGAGTTCGACCCCGGGCTCGGGTACCTTCTGTGCAGGATTTTCACTGCTAACCGTGTCCGCGTGAGTTTACAACGGGTACTCCGATTTCTTCCCAAAGAGCAAAGGTATTCTAACTGGGTTAATCGACCTGACTAAATTGCCCCCGGTGCCCTGTAATGTTGTAACTTGCTTACTCCTCCCCACTGTACAACTCTTCAAAAATAGCTACACAGCTCAACGGTTCCTTCCAGCTTAAATACAAACTGGCTGATTGACTGCCGCCTCCGTGCAGTGTTCGACTCACGACACATCGTGCTGTGATGCAAGTCTATCACATGGCCGTTTCCCTGGTGCGATTTCCAAAACACTGTACCGCGCAGCACCCACCAGGCGTACAGAAGGACTTGTAATGCGATTTCTCGTCCCGAGCGAGAGGATCATCGCTCCTCCAGCAGCGAGGTCGCGATAGGGGGAGCTTTCGGGGCCCCGCACGCTGCCACCCTGGGTGCCAGTGGCATCGCGTGGGTGGAATGGGCCCCCCCCACCACCTCACGCAACTCACAGCAACCACATCCCAGTTTAGCGACTTCCAGCACCTCCACCGTCGCCAACATGATTCCACCACACAGGCCAATTCCAAAAACAGACGCTCTGCACTGTAGTAAGAAGGTCCCGGGTTCGATTTTCGGCTCGGATGCTTTACGAGTGACGTTTGCATGTTCTCCCCGTCACCGGGTACTCTGGTTACCTCCCAAAATCCAAAGACGTGCTACCTCGGGTAATCGTCTGATCTAAGTGCCCCCGGTACGCTAAGATGTTCCAACTTGCGTTTCCCTCCCCGCTGAACAACTGTTAATAAGATCTACATAGCTCAACGGTTCCTTCCAGCTGAGGTGAAGACTGGCTGACTGATATTGTATATATACTGTGAACTGGAGCGTCTTACCTGGAACACCTTATATTACCGCTAAACCCAAACGTCTGCACCTTTTTCACAAATCAAACGTGAACATATTTCTCAGTTATCCGAGGTCTATCTAAACTGTGTGAGATACAGTGCGCGAAGCAGGGCTATACCCGAGGCTGGGACGCCAGTTAATCACAAGGCACTAGCGAGGGGAGGCAATTCAATCAGGCCAATAAATCTCAGCAGCATGTTTTGGACTGTGGGAGGAAAGCGGAGTATCCAGCGAAAACCCGCACGGATACAGGGAGACTATGCAAACCCCACAGAGAAAGGGACCAGAGTCCAGAACCAAACCCGGGCGGGGGGCTTCTCGCTGTGAGGCGCCAGCCTCACTGCTCAGCTCGACACCACCGTGGCCACGCCCGCCATGCTAACGTTGTCTGGGCTCAGGGCAGCTGCTGAATTCGGAACAAAATCAAAATAATGGCATAGAGAGGTGGGCCAAAGAGATCGGAGTGCTTTTGGAAAACTGAACGTGACAGTGAATTCTAACTCACCAATGTAGCCAAAGATAAAAACCCTTTCAACCGGTGCATATGGATAATTGTAGACCACAAAAACAACACGGACGACTCTCACGGGAGCCTCACTGGTGCCTTGGCAAGACCCACACACATATTTATCCATATACCAGCGCTTGCTTGCACGGTGGTCTAAACAAATTATCCGACTGCAAAACAAATTTACCGCATTATCAACGATCAATATCCTCGTTTGCATCAGCGGCCGCACGCGAGTGCGGGCAACTCGACATTCTAGTGGAAGGAGGCGGCCTCTCCAGCAAATGTTGACCTCCTACAAAGCGGTCATTGTTTTATCGACCCTGGAAGGACGATGGGCCGAGTTGATCTCGGAGAACACCCGGATTTGAACTCGCGCGCTCGGATCTCGGTGGATCAATGCCACCTCTGCGGGAAACTCCAGGGTTCGTACGAGGAGATTGTTCGACGATCTTGGCTCGGTGCCACAAACATGGGCGTTGGGCCCCACACATAACCCAACCACCTCGATTGTCACGATTATTGAAGGAAGCAGCTGACTCGAGGCCACGGGGTACGAGTTAGCGGGGGTGGAGTCAGCTCTACTCGACCGCCGCCTTTATAAACACCGCCGTGCACCGAGAGGTTCTCGCACACGCCCGTCCGGGACGCGCCATCTCCCGCTGCGCACCGACTCCCCGCGAGAAGCCAACGGGCGATAAAACGTGAGTACTCTCCAGACGTTGGCCACGCAGGCATTTCGTACGGGTGTAGCTGCGATCTGTACTTTGATCTGTTAGTGAAAAGCGTGAAATAATGCGACCTCGAAATCGAATTTAAAAAAGAAAAGTTTCACGCACATCGGAAGCCACGAGCGGACAGGAGCCCATGTCGATTTTGTTTTCAGCACGGGGCATCTAAGCAGGCACAGTTTCATCGACTGTTGACATAAGTGCTCAGATTTCCATCGACGCGTGGCGGCGTGAGCTCGAACGGCAACCCCCGTGTCGACTCGCGTGTGCCCCAGGCACCAAGTGATCTCAACCATCCAGTCAGTAGCTCTTTTTAACAGTTCTGCAGCGGGGAAGGGTAAGCACGTTACAACATCTCAGAACACTGCGGGCAATTTAGTCAGGACAATGAACTTTGCAGCATGTCTTTGGTCTGTGGAAGGAAATCGGAGTGCGCGGCAAAAAATCCCACGCCGACACGGGGAGAAACATGCAAACTCCAGAGAGAGAGGCACCTGAGCCAGGGAGGAAAAACCTGGACGTTCTTGCTGTGAGGCGGCAGCGCTACCAGACGGCCCAGCCTTAACCGTGGGGCAACTGCAAGGGGCCCCCCCATCGTGGGGAGGGGTGGGAGGGGGAAAGATGGCTGGCTGGCCCTTTCGCCGATCGAGGTTTATGTCAGTGCTTTTTGATCCCGTGCGCGGGGGCTCGTTGTTCCATTTTGATTGGGGCACCGTAATCGACAAGATCGCCCCTAGACCGAAGCTCCGGCTCCCAGCCAGGTGAGCTGCGGTGCTGACCGAGAGAGGCCGACACCAGCGGTTGGACGACGGCAGCGGTGACGGTGACCACACAAGGTGTGGGAAGCAAACGACGCTGCCGCGAACGAGACTCACTGCTGCCCGGGGCGTCACAACAAGCTTCCGCCACTGAAGCAGAAGCAGCAACAGCGCTCGTTTAGTTTCACAAGTGAGCATTGTTTTTAATTCACATGAACCGTACGTATTCGGGTCACGGGATGAGAATGCTTTGTCGCGGTCATCGCTCCTACCGCGCTGTGACGCGTGTGCTGTGAATGTTTGAGAACTTTCAGGGTGACCACCCTTCTTGAGGACGTTGCAAAGAATGTTGATACGCGTCGTCCGTTCGTTCGAGGCTCTGGACGAAGGAGGAGATATGTCGTGAAGGAGGGAGAGCAAATACTCACCACGGCTATCCCGAACGGGCAGCTATTAAGAGCAATTCTTATACATCGAGCTGGGGGCACCATGCCTACCACGCTCCTCACATTAGAGGAGCGTGGTAGGCATGGACCCTGGTGCAAAGAATGAAATGCCCCCCACCCCACTGCTTCTCCCTGGGGCCCGTGGGCAGCTGCACCGCCTGCATAGCATCGTTGACACAGCACTTAAACGCTGTGCCCATCAATGTAAACACGTCACCGTCTCTGCGTCGAGCTCTATGAGGCGTACATGACTTCTCCACACACCACGTGGCGAGGGTAGCGGCTGCCGCAGCCCTCTGCTACTTATACCACGCCCATAATTAGAGCCTCACTGGTGACACTAGGCCTAAAGAAAGTCGTCTCTAGCGCGGGCCAACCAATTTAAAGGACAATGCAAACATTTTCAAGGCATTTTGTTTGTATATTTTGCCACATGTGTGCTTTTTGCAAACATGACACTTGTTGAAACGTGTTTATTTAGCGTTCTAAGACCTGAACACTCCGAATATTGGCAGAAATGGTAAAACCGCTTCTCTTTTGTACCGGAAAACAGGTTCCCATAAATTTCAGATAACTTATCTCATCTCATCTCATTATCTGAAACCGCTTAATCCTATATAGGGTCACGGTGAAGCCGGAGCCTATCCCGGAAACATAGGGCGTAAGGCAATTTCAGATAACGAATCAATAAATGAGATGAAAGATGAAATAAAATACACAACCTTCAGCCTTGTGCAGGTACAATTTTTGTTTATGAAGGATTCGATCCTCGTACCCTCAGTACGGATATATATATACATACAAAACAACACTTGCACCGTCATATGTACATATAAGGAAACCGTTTTTCTGGCTGGCTGGCGGGCCACGGTCACACGGGTGCTAATAATCTTTTTTTTTACTTCATGCTCTACACGGCCACGTTCCCCTTCTGCGTACGGCGTTGAAAAACCACTGTCGTATCAGCACGCTTTGTAAATTAACAACAGCAAAGCAAGTCCCTAAAGCCACGTTGGCTCCACTCCGTGCCCGGAGGGACCTTGAACGCGCGCCACACACCATGGGGAGCGATCTCGCCGAGCAGCAGCTCGCGGTGCGGCAGTCGTCACGATGCCACGGACCGGTCTGCCTAGTTTATTCCGAGCGCGGATACCGTGGCACAAAATCGCTGTTTAAACAGAAATCAATAAATATTTGCATGGCCACAGATGACACCATTGCAATAACACAAGTATAGTGGCAAGCTAACCACCATACTTGTATGTATTAACTGTAAATCACTGCAGTCCCAAAGCCAGATTAACGTCATTAAACCACAAATCCCTCATTATCGTGGATTCCGTGCAACTCGAGTAATATGTCACAAGGCGATCAGCATTCAGGCGTTTGTATAATGAGCGTTGTTCGCGTTGGCTCAAGATGATGGATGGGCGTTTGAGGGGCCCCTTCTCCACCTTGATACTGAGCGTTTCAGGAGCCGGCAGCGGGTTCTTGGGGACGCGACAGCTGCTGTTGCCACTCGCCACCCAGTCTCCACACTCACGTCTCATTCACACGCAGCTCGCATATTCATTTAGAGTCAATGCTCAGCTGATAAATGGAGTGTTAGCGTCTCACTGTTTCCATCGCTGGCGCAAAAATATCTCTTCAAACATCTTGAGAAAAAAACAGGCAAAACCTACATCATTACATTTAAATATTCATTCATCATTAGCACTCACTTATGTCTGTGTAACGTCGACGTGAGCAGGGCGCATGGCAGGGCTATGCCTAGGATAAGACGCCAATCTATAGCATGGCACTGGGGCAAATTTAGTCAGGCCAATTAACATGAGCAATATGTCTTTGCACTGTGCGAAGAAACCATATTGAGATGTTAGTTGAAAACATTATTTTTAGTATAGCCAATCCAGAAAAAAAAACTGCTTCAAATGGGCCTGGCAGCTGTAGGTACAGTAAGGAATTGCATTTGAATTTTACGACCTTATAGTAATACAATTGCTGGAGTAATGAGTTATGGGTGACATCCAGACGACGAGGCTGTGACCGCTTGGTTTCTGTGGCGCAAAGAGCAACTCCAGCAGCACAGACGGGCGTTCAAAGGAGTCGTAGTTCCCGACTCATCAGCAGTCCCGGCCTTCACGAGCAGCAGGAAGCCATAGTGGGGTGCCAGCCTTTTGATGCGCGTTGCCCGCGAGCAAAACGGAAATCAGATGCTCTGCTTTCGATGGATGTATTGAATTGAGCTTGCAGCGATTATTTATGATTCGTACAAATTAAATTTGACTGTCACGTTTGGGCAAATAGGGGCAGAGAAGACCATACACACAAGATATAACAAAGACATAAGTACCCAGAATGGTGAAAAGGAAAATAAAAAAATATATTCTTAAATGGAACTTTAATCCCGATTCGTGACAATTCATTAAGCCACCGAGGGGGGCGAAATCATTACGCACCTAAATCTGGTTTTTCCAGTGGCTTAGGAAATCACGCGCATTTGTTATATAATCTGTGTTTATATTGATGTAGGTCTGATGTGGGCTGTCATTGCTCGATATATTAGGTTTGTTCTTAAGAGCTGCTCTTTCGAGACAGCCGTGTCCAGGGAGACAAGCAACGTGTGACACAGCTATCCTGAAATAGCATCTCTTAAGAACAATATTTAGTCTGTGTTCAATAGATATACATTTTTTAAACCTTCAATTTGCCGAAAACCCTCCCAAGCCACTTATTAATCTATATTTAGGTCGTGTCAAGTTTGCAAAAACATGCAAACTTTATGAAAAGTGTCTATTTTATGAAAAGTGTCTACACTTTTGAAAAGATACTTTTCATAAACTTTATGAAAAGTGTCTATTTGGTGTTTTTAAGAACTTAAAAATATTATTTCCAGAATAATGGGTATAGCCTCTTCTTTTTTACAACTCTTACTGGCAAAAAGTACCCATAGCATAAACTGCTCAACCCGAGCTAAAAAGCATTGATGTTTTGTTGTCCTGAGACTGATTACCTTTTGGCAACATCTGGCAAGCATTGAGACAAGGCTAAAAAGATATCCGTCTCTGATGCAGGCCAATCAGTTTCAGGGACAATGCATATATTATCAAAGCATGTTGTTTGCAGTATTTACCACCAACGTATGTGGTTTTTGCAAACTTGACACTTTATGAAAAGTGTCTGTTTGGTGTTTTTAAGAACTTAACATTATTATTGCCAGTAAAATGGGTAAAGCCTCTTCTTTTTCACAATTTAGATTTAATTATGATTATGATCCGTAAGTATTCATTTGCTCTGCTGTCCCAACCGATTGTGTTATTTGTGCTGCTCTGTGTTGTGCTTTGTATCGGCAGAACAGAGAGGGGTCCCTATGGCATTTGAATCTTCTATCGGGCTCCTCACAGCAACTATCGGCAAAATGCCAGACAAGGCAGACATCGGAGTCATCACACAAGGTGATCATGACCCTGAGCACGGCCAGCAGATTGAGTGTAGCGTGGACTCTTTAACGACACGCGAGGTGGGACTCCAGAACGCGGGGGTTAAAGAATTTCTTATTGCAGGGTCAGACAAGTGGCCAGGAGTGAGCCACCTGTCGGAAATTGAGATGCAACAGGAGCAGCTAATCCTACCGAACGGGTATCGCTTGGAGGTGAAATTAGTCGTCATTAAAACAGAGGCAACAAGTGATTTATCAGGCTGCAGTTATGAAATAAATAATTGCATTGTTCTCTTTACAAAAGTCGAACTGGCAGCCAAGATCAGTAAGAAAAGCGACACCATTATCACGACAAATAGAGCTTTACAAGTGATTGTTACAGACAAAGATATAAACGCCGACATGGCAGCAACAAAACGGAACCCGTTGAAAGTAGGAGGCAGACTTGTAATCACTTACCAAAACACGAGTATCAGGGCTGAGGATGTTGATGTAATGGCTCAAGTTTTCCCACCGGGTTTAGGACGTGGCATTGGCACAGAACAAACAGAACAGCTTGAAAACCCACTCAAGATGGAAAATAAAATGAATCGCAGCAAACCGACCTCCGCACCAGTTAAAGAAAGCACACTGACCGAACGTAATTCAGTGTCCGCGATTAAAGATGAGAATGAAATGGCCAGTGAGGTTCTAACCACACAGCAGACTCTGTCCTCCAATGCCCTTAAGGGAGCCAGAGCCTGGGATATATCAGTGGGCACCAGGCCCCAGACTCTGCCGCTGGTTGGATCAGAGTCTGCGTTATACTCCACTTCTTCAGAGCAGCAACCCAGAGCAGCGAAGCGACAGCGCACAATAAACACGGCTACCACACCGCCGCCAAGTGCAATGCGTTGCCACGGGCCTTCTGCGCATCAAGGGGACTGTGCTCAAACGACGCAAGGCACGCAGCCGCAATCTGAGGACGTGACAAACACAGGTGCCAGCCAGCCAGAGGGAACCATTCCGGCAGCCGAGAGTTCAACTCCTGAAGCCAAATCCTCAAAAGACAACATTAAAGGCACTCCCATTGACATCCTTCACAAAGTGGAGGAGATAAACATTTCTGAAAGTGCTCACGATGCTGATCAGGAGAAGAGTTGGAGGTCAATTAAAGTGGCAGGTTCTGGGACTCTTGCCAGCAAAATCACACATGGGCGCAAAGCTACTGTTGCCGGTGAGGAAGCATTGCCAGCCTGTGGAATTATTGTGAATAAAACCTCGCTAACGTCAAGCGAAGGACCCAGTGATTTATCTCCACACATACGTAGTGGACATAAAGCACTGGGTGTGTTGGAATCAGAAGATAAGGCACGGCTGCCGAAAATAGGTGAAAGTAAAGAATCAGCTGAGGAAACTTTTAATATCGAATTGAGAAGTGATGACAACGCCACAGAAATTCCCAGCTTAGACAAATATAAAGAGATTGGGAATGGCTCCGTTTCACCTAAATCATCACCTTCTGAGGCATCAAAACAGCCCACCACAATTCAGAGCAGTTTCCAAGTGGAATTATCCAAACAGGCCCCAAATCACGATAATTCTGATCGCAGTAATGCAATAAAAAGCAACGGAAGGGCACCTTTGAAGTCAAGCATTATTCTCAAAGAGACCGAAGGCAAACCGCACACTGAGAAAGCAGTTAGTGATGCCACTATAGATGGGCATGCACGTGGAATCACCGTGGCTGATGTCCAAAACAAAGAGACTCTAGTGAAACCCAAAAAAGGATTCTTTTCAATTTTCTCTTTTGAAAAAGAAAAAAAAGCCCATAAAACACCAGCAACAAATGCAGATGACAGAGGCAATAAACCAAATTCTGAGATCAAGAGTAAACAATTTACAGACGTGGCTGAAGATGAAAAAAATCAGGAATCAATTGCTATAAACCCAGATGACAATGTGCAAGGGACGGTGGGAAATGGCTTAAAGTCATTAGAGTGCACCGAGATAAAGCAGGACCCGTGCCACCACTCTGGAGTCCTGTTAGCAGCGACCAACTTACTAGCATCATCAACTGGCGATTTGGCGTACGCTGCGGATATTTCAACACAAAACAATGAAGAAACTATCGATTCAGATGATGAGATGGAAGAGAAAGCCAAAGTCCACCTTGATAACAAAGCGCACGGAGCAGATTCTGCATCTGATTTTTTATCGCGCGACGAGTCAGAGGGAGAACATCTAAACATGCAGCCACAACTTGGGCCACAAGTCGACAAAAGCTCTCCCGATGGTGCTCCGGGTGACCCAGAGAGCCCTCGAGGGTCGGCTGGTGAAAAACCTCCAGAGAAAAGATGGGGGTTCTTCTCGTTTTTCTCCTTTTCCAAGTCTACCTCTAGCAGCACGCCCCCACAGAGCCCACAGCCCTGCTCAGACACGGACCAGGAAGCGTACCTGGACGCAGTCCACAGCGATACCGATTTACGGGGTAGTATTGACGATAGTGGCACAACCCCCGGTCGCACACAAGCAGAAGATGACAGTGACGATCTGAAAATAGAAAATCAGCAGCATCTCGAGAATTCATCGACAAACTCAGAACAGCTGGAGATTGACAATGCGGCTCCCGTTTCGTCTGAGGGCATGTCCGGTAAATACACTCCGTGGGATTCGACGCCAGATCTATCGGAGGGTACTGCAGGGGAAGCAGAATGCCGAGATGCAACTCAAGGAGACTCAGAAGACTCAGGTGGCGCAGAAAAAGTTCCTTTTAAATTCAACGCTCGCACGGAAACATCTGAAACTGACGCAAACGTCAATGAAAAACCTGTCGACGGCTGTTCTGACGAATCAGGTGGCTCAGCAGGGACACAGGTTTCCGAAGCAACTAATGAAAGCGCTGCAGTTACATCTGCAGTCAGGGAGTCTGGACCTGGAACGGAAGTTAAGCCTAGCAGAGGCTTCTTTACTCTGTTTTCCTTCACGAAGTCCACCAGTAAATCGGACGCTTTTGAAACGGAAGAAACGAAGAGCTCACAGCTGAGCTGCAGCGAAGGGGAGCCTCGTTGCGATGTTGTGGGAGAGGAGGCTTTCCTCGTCGCGCAGAGTCCGCCGGGTGAGGAGGAGAAGGAGAATGGGGCACCCGTGGATGCGGGCCATGGCAAAAAGGCATCGTCAAGCTTCTGGTTCTTACCTGATATTGGCTTCACTGAACCTGAACCAGAAGAAAGAGCGAGTGAAGGCAATTAGGCACACGGAGTTATTTGCAGTAATGCATTCGATATGTAGGCAATGGTGTGTACAGTGGGTTTTTTTTTATTCTCATGTGTTAAAAGATAAAGTTTTAAAAAGTCTAAAGAAAATTATTATTCTGTATGCAATGTTGAAGGCATCCTTCACACCGGTATCATGATTCAGTGCCACTGTGGTAATGCGATACCTTAACAATCCGTAGCCATGGGACTATTTACATATTTTTGTTAAGTCTAAAGCTTTCATAGAACATTTAAAATGTATCCTGGTGCGTTACATCTGTAGATAAGACTGCATCGTGAGTCTAATGTTTGTAAACCCAAATTCCCAATGAGTACAGTACGTACAACCCGCCGCTAGACATTAAGCTCTACGGGGATCCTGGACACGTATCAGTAATTACCAATATCTAGGGCCAGAATAATTCGACCCCTTTGTAATTTCAGACCTTGCACGAGTAAGGGGGAACAATTGTTGAATCGGATTGTTTTTTTTATCACTGGAGCTTTGGGAATAAATTTATTTACGCTTTATTTCGGATGAGAAAAAATCTATTCGTTATGTTTAACCTCTGCTAAACATTCGGATGTCACTCTCGACAGATACTGGCACAGCGACACATTTCTAAGGTATTAAACCACGTGGTACTGCCACACATGATATCCTTGGAAATTAAGAAATTAACATGCGATTACCACTCTACCATTTAGTACCAATACAAAACCTTGCAAATCATGTTTGATTGGCATCAGTCATGATAAAAATAATAACAAAATCTCTGGTGCCTTTCTGTGTGGACTTTGCATGTTCTCCCCGTGTCCGCGTGGGTTTTCGCCGGGCACCCCTAGTTTCCCACCACAGTCCAAAAACATGCTGTTGCATAGGTTAATTGGCTTGCTGACTACATTGCCCTCAATTCCCGGTGATAGACTGGCGTCCCATCGTAGGTATATCCCTGCCTTGCGCCCTATGTCTGCCCGGGTAGGCTCCAACCCTGTACAGGATTAAAAATATAATTGCACTTCTAGAGCGCTTTTCACCCGAGGTTCATAAACCGCTGCACAGATCTGTGGCGAGAACGGCATATCAACAATTACATTTTTGTTACAAATCTGAGCTGGGGAGAGAACGGCATGTCAACATCAGAGTAGATAATAATAAAAGTAAAATAATGGCCATAAATCAGAGAAGTACGTAAGGGATAAAAATATTTCAACAAATGAAGGATGGAATAAGTGTTCCTGAGCAGATGCAGATCAATAGCGAGCCATCATCCAAGCACAACAGTGCACAGCATCAACAGTCCTAACCAGAGGACTTCAATGCCTTATGGAACAAGTGAATCTTGAGATGGGATTTGAAGATGCCCAGGGACTCTGCTGACCGCATCTACAATGGAAGGGCATTCCAGAGTCTGTAAGCAACGCGCGAGAAGGATGTCACCCATTGAATGGAGGTGCGATCTGGGCACATGCAGCAAGCCGTATAGGAAGATCGAAGTTGTCGTGTTGAGGGTGCCTGAAGTGGCTGGCTGCATTGCTGGTCAGTGTCATACTTGAGAGCCAACTGTCAGCTGCGCCTAACAATGTATTGCACCTCGATGCGCAGGGAAAGAATTACACGTGTGTTTCACCCACTCGGCCTCAACACTGCCAGAGTAGAAGTGTGGACCACCACCGCCCAGGAACAACAGCATGTCCAATCATGACTTTTAGGATTTTGACTTGCTAGGCACAGCAAGAGTGCTGAAGCATATTTAGAAGATGAGGGCACAATTTCTGATGTTCTTTCTCCCTCTTGAACTACAATTTAAAGTAGGTGCAGCTTGAAATTTAAACGCATTAAAAGCTGTAATTTTTTTCTTCAGGAAAAAATGCAAAACCATTTTAAGATGTGCAATGTTTATTATCCAGGTTTCAACGTAATTTTCAGCCATGCTTACCAAAAAAGTGGATGAATGAATACAACGAAGTGCACATTCGCACCCTCATTCGCCAATACCGAAATGAATGCCTACTGAATAAACCAAATTACAATAGATTACATGTAAGAAAAAAACACAAAAAATACCAAAATAGTACATTTTACATCCATGAAATCTTAACTGTGTTGAGTTCAGTGAACACTTCTCATCAGTTTATTACATTTCCACGGCACAATGTGTGACAAGAATTGCTCTGAAGAGGTTTTCTTTAAGGACAGCATTCCACCTCTCTTCTTTGAAACACTCTATCATGGCTATCCCAAAAGAGCAGTTCTTAAGAGGAAAACCCACTTCCCATCAGTGTCCTGTGCGTCGCTCCAGTCTCGTGCTCAGATCAGCGGGCACTGCATCCGCACACTGCACGCCCTGTGCAACACACGTCCACCACCCCATCTTCATGGCAACCCAATGTAGTGCAGCTTCATCGGATACAGTGGCCCGTAGCGATCGTTGTGCCAAAGCAGCTTGTCTTCCAGGAAGCGCACCGTGTCCACCGTGAGCACCAGCGTGTGGTGCTTCAGCATGCTGTACACGTTCAACCCTGCAACGCGATGGCAATGGCTGAGCGTGCGCAGCAAAGGAGGTGCACGGCATCAATAACGTGCGTTATCTCATTGTCAGAAACCGCTTAGTCCTGTACGGGGTCGCGGTGAGCCGAAGCCTATCCCGGCAGAGACAGGGCACAAGGCAGGGATACAACTACGATGGGACGCCAGTCCATCACCGGGCACTACGGGCAATTTAGTCTGCAAGCCAATTAACCTATGCAGCAGCATGTTTTTTTTTTGACTGTGGAAGGAAACCGGAGTGCCTGGCGAAAACCCACGCGGACACGGGGAGAACATGCAAACTCCACACAGAAAGGCGTCCGAGCCGAGATTCGAACCCGGGACCTTCTTGCTGGAAGACAACAGCGCTACCCACTGGGCCACCGTGCCACATTAACAAACGACAATATTGGGCATGCGTTGCCTTCACACGCCATCACACGAAATGCCAAATCAGCATTAAAAAACGGCATTCAAAACTGTATTACCTGGCTATCCTCGAAAGTTTATTTATCGAGGGTTTCTTTTTAAAGCTATTTCAAGTACGCTACGAAAGAGCTTACCTACTGCGGGCATAACAGTGATAGTCTTCAGTTTGTCTGCTGCTTTCAGGACATTCTCAGGCATTTGTTCATTCCTGCAATAGCATTGAAAGTAAACAATGATTGTGTTAATGGGCTACATATATTGCTTCCTATAAAATCCTTAATTGGACATTAGTTATTGTATTAATTAAAAAAATTGTATTTTAAAAAATCTGTCGAATATTTCAATGTTTTACATTTTAAGCAGTTATAGCATGGTACTGTTAAAGCGCTGGTGAATAGAAATAAAACGAAACGCAAAAAATGATCGCAAAACCGCATCTCTCATCGCACTCACACGTCCACTATGAGGACAGAGCTGCCCCACTGTCTGTACTCTGCCAGATCAAGCAGATACTGGGGGTCATCCGTGGGTATGTCCAGGGAATCGACGATATGAAGGTCATCCTACAGACACGTCACGCACCGCCACCATTATGTTCATTAAGAGCACACCTGGGGCTTGAGACTTGAGTTCTCAATGCACATGTGTAGTAAGGCCCTTGCCAATCCACTGCTGCCAGTGTGGATTGTGTGCATTCTTTGACCACCCTTCAATATGCAGTGTGGATTGTTGAAGTGGTGAGCACAGATATTGGAGCAGAGCTTCAGTCAACAATGATCACTACTTTCATGAATGTTTCAATATTCAACAGCAAAGCAATAACAATAATTGCATTTATAGAGCGCTTTTCACCCGAGGGTCACAAAGCGTTGCACAGCGCTGCGGAGAGATCGGCATGTGAACAACAACGACCTAAGAACGGAAAGAAGAAAACGGCATGTCAACAACACAATGCCAATCTACTGCGGTGAACCGTACCTGTGCGTGCTTGACACTGAGGGCAACTGTAAGACCCTTGACGCGGACCTTCATAGGAAGCATGTAGAAGTAACTCGTAGGTCCCCGTGGGCCATGCGCCACGCCGCCTGCCACACAGACACAGGGGTCGTATCACATTAACCACAAGCCAACTCACGCCACTGTGCACACCACCAGTGAGCGTTAATACACGACAAAGATATTAATCTTCCACACCAGATTTCAAAATGACACCACCACTCAACATTATCGTGAAGCAATATCAAGCGCAAACAAAGACTGCTCCGTACAACCTTAACAGACTTTTGGGTCAAGTGCCGTTAGTAATAATATTTGCATTTCTAAAGTGCCTTTCATCTGAGGGTCACAAACCGCTGCACAGAGCTACGGAGAGAACGGCATGTCAACAACATTAGAATATATCAATGAATTAAAATAACGACTATAAACCAATGAAGGACATCAAATAAAAAATAAAATAATTGTTGAAACAAATAAAGGAAGGGAGAAGTGTTCCTCAGCAAGCACAGTGGGCACGTATGAATGCCGGCACAGCACTTGAGGAGGTGCGTTGCCTGCGCCATGCCCGACCGTCTTCAGCAGCCCTCTACAATGTTTTCACACATTACCAAGTACTCACTTGAGGCGAATTCGACCTTAGGAAAGCCAAGGACCAGTTCATATAATCATCACTGGCGTGAGCCTCAGGTGGGAATCCAACTTGGATCGCAGGGTTTGTAGCACAGCGATGGAACTGCTGCAAAAACACACACGCCATCCTCACCTCCTTTCCAGATGGGGGATCGAATGCTGCCATGCCTGGCACGTCCGCTGCCCTTCTGTTTCCACGGCTTGCGCCCACTGCCACGCATCTCAGCCCGTGTCTTTGTTTTCGCGTAGCTCTGTGAAGGTTCACATGTCGCACACGTGTTGAAGGCACCGATGTGACCACAACCGGTCAGCTGAACAGTATCTATGGCACCACGGTAAACGCTTACAAAATACGTGCTAGTAGTTTAAGAAATAAATTACATTTTTGGGGGGAAATGCACTGCATTGACATAAAGTTGAAATGTTTGCCAGTTCCTTGTAAATTACTAGATGAAGTACTCACAATTGTCTTGAAAGTCTTCTGCCATATTAAGACTTGATGAAGAATGTCAAGCCTAATGACAAAGCAGAATGTTAAAAATATAAACAACAGACATACGTACGAAAGAATAAAATTACAATTTCAGACAGTCCCCACATGAATACATATGTCCATCGCAAACAACAACACCCATTCTAGATTTTTTCTTTTTAAGGCAATGTTATTGATGAATGTGTTGCATTTCATGTTATTTATGTCTACGTACCACTGCCAACGCAATATCACCAAACAATTTAGAGTATGGCAATAAGATTTATCTGCAAAACAGCTTCACCAAGCAATACAAACACCCGGTCGCAATACGATGATGCCTTGGTGTCGCGGTGTGCGCCACAAGATGGTCGAGGGATGTGGCCGCACCGTGGGGGGACACCAAACACGTCTGGGTGAAGGTCGACGAGGCCCAACCGATCGACATCCAAACCCCGCAGCGACTCCAGCCATGCCTGGCGCATGGGTGCGTACACGGGTGCGGGCGTCTCGCAGGGCCACACCACTGACTCTTCGAGCATAAATCATGGAATGACATTCACACACACGCTTCAGTCTGTGACGTGCTTCAGTCTGTGACGTGCTTTAGGAATTGTATACAAAATAAAACAAAAGCGTAACAAATAGGAATTGTTCAGCACATTGTGTTATTTGGTAATTGGTAAGAACACAAAACATGGAGGGCGGCGCGGTGGCCCAGTGGTTAGCGCTGACGCCTCACAGCAAGAAGGTCCCGGGTTCGAATCTCTCGGCTCGGGTGCCTTTCTGTGTGGAGTTTGCATGCTCTCCCCGTGTCCGCGTGGGTTTTCGCCGGGTACTCCGGTTTCCTCCCAGAGTCCAAAAGCATGCTCCTGGATAGGTTGATTGGCTCGCAGACTAAAATTGTCCCGCAATGCCCGGCGATGGACTGGCGTCCCGTCGTCGGGTGTATTCCTGCCTTACGCCCTGTGTTTCCGGGATAGGCTCCGGCTCACCGTGACCCTATATAGGATTAAGCGGTTTCAGATAATGAGATGAAATGAGACAAAACATGGAATTCAGTTGCCTGAAATGTACAGAACAAAATGCAATTTTGAAGAGGTAAAAATGAAAATATAAATGAAAAATATGATTCTCTCCCAATATAAAATAGTCAGCCTATTCCCCCTTTGAAATGAGAAAATGGGATCCAGCTGGAATTATGGGATAGACATATCAAAGTAACAAGAAACAACTATTTCCTCTTCCACAAAGGCAGCCTTGGAATGACAGCATCAGTTAGCTTTATAGGAAACTGCCAACGCTATCATTCCATGGAAGGATGTTGTCAACTCATCGTTTCTCCTCTAAAGGGCAGCCTAGGGAAGCAAGTTGCTCTGTAGAAATCATTATCTCCCACAAATTCACAGAACAATGGCTGGTATTGATGGTCTCATATATTTCAAGGAGCCTTACTGTTATTTCCCATTCTGGAATTCCCAGCGAGAAATACATCTTTTATTTTGTAAATAATATCAAACACTGGTAGGCGGATTTTTATTTTAATCCAAAGACTAGGTAAGCGATTGTAAATACAATGTAATGACCAAGCCTCTCCTACACTCTTATCAGAAATATCTCACTACAGTTTACATTAGTAAACAATGATGTCGTTATATTTGAAGAACATAAATTAATCAATGGCTTCTAAACATGTGCACATTTTTAAAAACTACGTTTTCATTTATATTTTAACAAATTTGCTTAACATATGCATACAGCCAGAGATTTATATAAGCTGGATCTGTATGTATTAGTGACCCACAACATATGTCCACACCTGACACACTGCTGTAGCTACTAGCCACATGCCTACACCAGTCTATAAGCAAGTAAAAAATTAAGCCATGCATATAGTATTTCCACTATAGACGCGACATCTGTGAACTACTGCACTTGGACTATTAAAAAAACTGTGATGTAAGATGCCATGGTTATATGGGTTTGTGTTAAATCAACCAGGCAGTCGGCTAGTCAGAACTCAAGCTACACACTTGCTTCATGCCTGTCACATGACACACATGACAAAATCAGGTGATCAGAATATACTAAATTGGAGTAAGAATGTATTAATGACAACGGAGCAGACTGGCTTCAAACCAGGTCCAGTTGACGTGCGCGCATCACAATAACGCGGTCAAGGGAACACGTGGGTACCTGGGTGTGCTGCATGGCATTGACTGGCTTGACTGACCACGGCAGGCAGTCTCGGTCCCGCTCCAGCCAAGAGGAGCTACGTCAGTGTCAAGGACAACACCACCAACGAGTTCAGATACCCGCCTTGAATCAAGACTGAAGAAATCATAAACTGATTCATAGAATGATTTCTCTGGGCAAATTCATTGAGAATGAGAGTCACCGTAATAAAATGAAATAACAACCACTGATTAAGGATCACCAATGACAACCACTACCGCCTTGCCAGTCGTGGTTATGATGGTTGAGTCGAAATCTAACCAGGAAGTCACGAGTTTCTGGTTGCGAGCCTCATGCTATGGATCACAGCAATGTCTGCCAGATAATAGAAAGTTTTTATTTAGACTGGAAGGAACCGTTGCGCTACGTAACTCTTGTTAACAGTTGTTTAGCGGCCAGGGGTAGGCAGGTTACAACAAATTTGGGCACCGGGGGCAATTTAGTCAGGACACTTAGCTTACGCAGCATGTCACTGGACGGTGGAAAGACAAACCTGGGCTCACGATATGAACCCTGAGCGGTGTGAGTTACCTTTCTATGGCATGACCCCTACAGTCAGCATCGCCCCTCCGTCGCATCCACAGCCTACTACCAAGCCCCAAACTCTCTCCATTCGCTCCTCTTAACCAGACGTATAACCTCCACTCTGCACGCTCTCTCATAACCTTCTACTCATCACTCGCTCACCTCACTCTCCTCCTCTTCCTCACCCACTCATCCCACCCCTCACCCTCTCTCTTCTCACCTCTCTCTCTCCTCTCACCTCTCACCCTCTCGCATCTCACTCCTAAACCTCTCTCATCCCACCCTCACCCTCTCTCATCTCACTCCTCAACCTCTCATCCCACCCCTCGCCCTCTCTCATCTCACCCTCTCCCAACTCACCCCTCACCCTCTCTTCTCACTCCTCACCCACTCTCATCTCAGTCCTCACCCTCTCTCATCTAACCCTTCACCCTCTCTCATCTAACCCTTCACCCTCTCTTCTCACCTCTCACCCTCTCCCATGTCACCCTTCATCCTCTCATCCCACTCCTCACCCTCTCTCGTCTCACTCCTCACTCACCCTTTGTCATCCCACCCTTCACCCTCCCTCTTGTCACCTCTCTCCACTCACCCCGTACCCTTTCCCCCATCACTCTGCACCTTCTCTCTCTTACCTCCCCTCGCGCCCTCTCCCCTCACCTCCGTCTCACCCTCACCCTCTCTCTTCTAGCTATCTCCCCTGACCCCGGACCTTCTCTCTCGCTCCCCCTCACGCTCTCCCCGCTCTCCCGCTCACCCGGGGAGCAGCGTCCCGGAGAAGTCCCCTCAACATCGCCAGCATTGCTCCCCACTGCACCACGAGGGCCCGAGGTCAAGCACAGTCGTCTGCTTCCGAGGTCACGGACATTAAAATCACTCATTTTATTTATTTGATATTTATATACATATTATTTCTCCGTTAAAATGTTTCATTATATGTTATCTTCATGGGATTGCGAGGCAAACGTAAGATTGTTTAAAGCGCGTGTTGTCGAGGAGACTCGACGCAAGTGTATCCGGTGCACGTTCACGGCGGGGGAGGCACGTATCGATTTTAGTAGTTTAGTTATTCGATTCCTAAGGAAACTTAATTACAGTATTTCGCCAATAGATATTTTTTTTTAAAGGCAAACCATACACAAGCGTTAATTTTGGAATATAGCAGACGGAACAAGCTGCAACACAAATGAGACAACACTCCCAGCAAGTCCCTAGAGACGAGAATCGATTCCAGAATAACTCCGTGGAGTGCTGTGAATCGGATTGCATTAACCATCACGTGTGTGGTGGTAACGGGAAGGTCCTCATTGTCAGAGGAGCTTGGCCCCGGACCGTGAGCATCCCAGCGAACCATGTTCTACCATGTGAGTGGCTTCCGTCAGGTGGAGCGAGAGAGCCCCGGGGTGGAGCGAGGCCACTCGAAGGGTAGGGGTCCCAAGGACCCGACCGGGAGCGCGGAGGTTGGTGGAGTCTGGGAGACCCATTAGTGGTGGACAGGTCACTCTCTCTCTCTCTCTCCCCATTTGTTCATTTCTTATCTGGTTCAACGAACATACACGCGAACTGTCGTGTGGCCCCAGCGACAAGAGGATTAGTGGGTACTGTGGCTGAGGTCCCATAGACGCAGTCATAGGATTAGTAGCTGGTGTGAGGACTGGCAGGGGGCTCCGACGCTTTATGAATGGTTCCAAGCCACAACTCTGAATGAAAACGCTTCATTTTTTAGATCTATAGTTTTTCTGTCCCTTATTTGAGATGTCTTTTTTTTTGACGGCATTTCCCTACGTGGGATAAAATTAAGTGTTCGGTTTAGTTCGTCGGCGATGGACTGGCGTCCCATCGTCGGTATATCCTTGCCTTGCGCCCTGTGTCTGCCGGGATGGGCTCCGGCTTCACCGTGACCCTGTATAGGACTAAGCGGTTTCAGACAATGAGATGAGGTTTAGTTCGTTGAACGCTCTACATATCGACATTGTTGAGTAATAATTTACCGTGTAACACGTCTGCGTTTTGTGCAGATTTCCCTGGAGCATGAGATTCTCCTCCATCCTCGATACTTCGGACCCAACCTTCTGAACACGGTGAAACAAAAGCTGTTCACGGAAGTGGAGGGCACCTGCTCTGGAAAGTAAGGGTCCTCAAGGCGGCGGCACAGTCTGGCTTTTATCTCGATCCTGAGCCAAAACTCCCGTCATTGTGCAGCCCTCTCAGAAAGCCACTGTTGAATGAGGGCTACCCACGGTCTGTGCTGGTTCAGTTAGTACCAGTAGCCCCTTAATGCTGTACAGGGTCGCTGGGGTTCGGAGAATTTACTCAGCAGGCGGGAGAAAGCCGGAGGTACCCGACGAAAACTCACGTGGATACAGGGAGAACACGCAAACTCCACACATAAAGGCATGCGAGCTGGGAACCGAACTCGGGTCTGCTTGCTGTGAGGCGGCAGGGCTACTCACTACACCACCGCGCTGCCCTGTGTGCGGGTTGTGGGGGTTATGACACCGTACATAATTCGGCCATGTTTAAAATATGCCGTACACTCTTTTGCAATATGGTGTTTAATAACGCATTAAACACAATTGCATTGGTTCTATAAATGTCATTAATTGGCACGCCTTACCTATCGATGTTGTCACATTCGCTCTGTCGGCACGGTGTGTCATGTTATCGCTGCAGATATGGCTTCGTCATCGCTGTTACCACGATTGACAATATTGGAGCAGGCATGATCCAGCCCGGAAGGGGCTTTGTCCTCTACCCGGTAAAATACCGTGCCATCGTCTTCCGCCCATTCAAAGGCGAGGTGGTTGATGCTGTTGTCACTCAAGTGAACAAGGTATTCACGGCCAGGTTCACTTGTTACACTTCTCATTCTTACACTGTCAGGAATCGTTATGAACATGTTTGAATCGTGCAGTGAAATTATTCTCAGGCATCCGAGATCAATTATTGAGCGTGTTTGTGAGCTCTACGTGATAACCAGAACATAATTAGATTATAAACGATTAAACTATTGCGAATAAACTATTGATCCGTAAAAAAACACATCAAATTAATCTGTTGTCACTTGCCTCCCCAGGTTGGTTTGTTTACGGAGGTCGGCCCAATGTCTTGTTTCATCTCCAGACACGTAAGCCTTGCTTCTAACATTATACACAAAGTTATCGATATAATTACACTCGTGGATATAATTGTTGCTAAGGAGATTGAAGTTGTTTTGAAAATGTTTATTAATATTTATCCTCTTGTTTTAACAGTCTATTCCATCTGAGATGGAGTTTGATCCAAACTCAAACCCGCCGTGTTACAAAACTAACGATGAGGTATTGTGCAATTATGCAGCGGAATTACACCTATAACAATTTACAAAACTATACAAATCAGAGTTTATGTTTGCGATAATTGACTTTTTATTGTAAACAGGATGTTGTCATCCAGCAAGATGATGAAATCAGGTTAAAGATCGTAGGAACAAGGGTTGACAAAAACGACATTGTACGTGTTCAATACATAAATGCACTCACTTTTTAATGTGAATAAATCCATCTTTACCACACGTTATTTTAATAGTTAATGTTTTGTGTACATTATGAAGTCTGACTTCTTTCCTTGTTTTTTCAGTTTGCCATAGGCTCCCTTATGGACGATTTTTTGGGTAAGTTTTATAACCATCTTATTACATTACGGCAATAACGGTTTTTTTACAGTCAGTGTACATAATAAGGTGTATAAGACAAACATATATCCAAATGTTTAAGTGTTAGAAATTGCCATACAAAAGCACGCAGTTTAATACATGATTTTGTTGCTTAGGTCTCGTCAGCTAAATTGCTGCACCTGGAAGGCCCTGGAACAGCTGCATATTCTACCATGTTCATATGTTTTTCAAATACAACCCACTTGCATGACAATACAAATATCACTGATAGTGTTCATAAACAGTTAGAAAACATAAGTTTGCGTACAAATCTTTGCAGGTTAAATGATAAGTGAACTTTGTTGAAATTTAAATTCTTGTTATTTTTATATTGTTGAATAAATGTACATCAGGCTAATTGCGGACTGGTCTGTATATAATGTAACTTTACATCATCTCAGTGGACTCTTAATTTAAGTACAGGAATCGCTTTTTCCCAAAAACCTATAGTTCTCAATATTAATATTTGTATTTCTAAAGCGCCTTTCACCCGAGGATCACAAAGCGCTGCACAGAGCTGTGGAGAAAACGGAATAACAACAACCGGGTACCCATAAAGGCATAAATGGCACCACGAGGGTATGCGGGAGGGTGACTGGCCAGCACAATGCCCGGCCGACTTTGTCTCCCCAGTGGCGAAGTTATCACATGGTACCACAGGTAATCATTTTATACTGAGTCGACCCAGGAGAGGATAGGACCAGTTGGGAAAAAAGTAAAGCTCGTCGTTTTACTCACGAGGAGAGTTTTTCCATGGCGGTATAAGCGAGCGCTTATACCAAAAATTGTTCAATTTATTAACAAGCTATTAAACGCTTGATTAAATGTACTGTGTGCATTAAAATGTGCATATAAAGACATCCTGTGACCGTATGAGTTATAGAGGATTATTTTACCATACTTCACCATGTGAATATAGGATCCTGGTTAGCTGCTGTCCAATGAGGACTGGTGGGGTTTGGATTCAGCACTATTTCAGATCTCACCCACTACTGGTGTTAGCCGCGTCCAACAATGCAACTTGGGTTACCATGTTATATGAGAACACGATTGTTTAACGTGCGTTGAAATGTTCATCAACATTTGCTTGATCCTGTACAGGGTCACGGGGGGGGGGAGACTATCCCGGCTGACAGGGTGCAAGGTAAGGCTATACCAACTTTTAGAGCGCCCTTCACCCGATTGTCACAAAGCGCTACACAGCTGTTCTCTCCACAACGTCCTGAACGGCATCTCAACGTGTATGTATCGGAGTAACACCATTACATCGCAGGTCACTTTTTTGGGGTGCAGTTTACTCAGAAGACCAATTAACCGAGGCAGCAGCGTGCCTTCAGATGGTGGGAGGAAACTAGTGCCAAGCCCTGCACCGTGCCAGGCTAGGTGCACCTCTGCACACCCACACCCAGTAATTAGGCCGTGAGGGGGCAGGTCGCGATATCACGGGTTGGGGGGGGGTTGTGCGCGATGAGTGGTGCCGAGTGTAATAGGGTAAGCTGAGTTGCTGGTCGACCGAGGAGAGGTCATTGAGATGTGAGCAAAAGGAAACCAGATGCGCTCGTAAGTGGTAAACGGGATTTTGGACGTCACGCACGCACGAGGGGGATGAGTCATAAGGGAGACTCGCAGAGAGTAGATGGAAACAGTGGTGTGGGAACAGCTGAGCAGCCGTGATGTAGGACAGTGGCGTCCCGTTAGGGCGAGTACACGTGGGCACGCCCGGGAGCAGAGCAGATGCGGAGAGCGAGAGGGCTGAGTTGACGCGCGCAGCGCGGTGTTATAGTGTTGTATCGCTCTTACTGTTAGTCGTTATGTTAGTATTAAAGTACTGCCAGGAATGACGTGTCTCATCGTTGGTGTCGCTGCCACGTGAAGAGCAGCGTCGTCGCGCACGTGCCGGGATCCGCGGGGCACATCAGCGAGCGGTCTGCGGGTGGTGTGGAGGCCGGCCAGGTGGTGTGGAGGCCGACTAGGTGGTGTGCCTTGCCAACTGGAATACTAGGCGAAAACCCACAGGGAGAGAACACGCAAACTCCACACACAAAGGCACCCGAGCCGGGACTCAAACTTGTAGATTTCTTGCTGTGAGGCAGCAGCACCACTCTGCACCACAGCGCCGCCCCGCATTGAAATGTTAATACATGTCTTATCTCTCTGTTTACATGGATAATAATAATAATTGCATTTTATAGCGCTTTTCACCAGAGGGTCACAAAGCGCTGCACAGAGCTGCGGTGAGAACGGCACGCCAACAACATTAGAACGGAAAATCAGCAACAAAAATTTGTTTTTTATATACACATTGCTGCAGAGCAACATGCAAAATATGATCTGACTTTCAAATATCATTTTAAAATACTAATTATCAGTGTTAATACATATATTGGGAAGTGGTTAAATGTAACATTTAGCGTGTAATAATAATTGCATTTCTCGAGCGCCATTCACCAGGGGGTCACAGAGCCCTGCACAGAACTGCGGAGAGAACAGCACAACAATGTTTTTAAGGTTTTTTGTTGTTACAAATCCGAGTTGCAGAAAGAACGGCATGTCAACAACAATAGGACAATTCAACTGAAAGTCAAATGATAGCAACAAAATTTAGGGCATATAAGAAGATATTAAAAAAAAACTTCTGCAAAAAAAAAGGAAGGCATAAATGTTCCCGAACAAGCGCAGGTTGGAAGAGAACCATCATCCTGGCACGGCGTCAATGAGCCGCATCAACAGTCCTAGCCAGAGGAAGGAATAAATGTTCCCGAGCAGGCCCAGGTTAGAAGAGAGTCATCATGCCAGCACAACACTCAGCTGCATCGATAGTCCTAGCCGGAGGACTTGAAAGCCTTATGGAACAAGTGAGTCTTGAGACGAGATTTGAAGATGCCCAAGGACTCAGCTGAACGAATCTCCAATGGAAGGGCATTCCAGAGTCTTGGAGCAGCGCCAAAAAGGCTCTGGTCGAATGGAGGTGCGATCTGGGCACATGCAGCAAGCCCATATTGGAGGATCGAAGTTGTCTTGATGAGGGTGCCTGAAGTAGATCACGGATGTATGTAGAGTAGCGCCAGCGACAGCCTTGTAGGTGAAAAGTAGGATCTTTAATTCAATCCTGTATTTAACAGGTAACCAGTAGAGAGACATCAGTACTGGGGATATGTGATGGTGGATGTGTGTGCAGGAGAGGAGTCTAGCAGCCGCATTCTGCACGCGTTAGAGACGATTGATCAGGTAGGCAAGGGTTCCAGGGAGCAGTGTATTGCAGTAATCGATTCGTGAGAAGATGAAGATGTTTGAGCTTCTCAGCGTCAGCAGGTGACAGGATGTTGCACAGTCTGGCTATAATTCTGGGATGACTCCGTTGAGTCATTTGACCGACTTTTACAGGGAGATCCGTGGGGTGAGTTCAGGTAGCGTACGAGGGACGGGGGGGGTGAAGGAACGCTGCCATATGCTCTCAGCAGAGGGTAGTGAAGCAAAATCCTACATCCACGTCTCCGCACAATGGGGCATTTCGCAGCGTGGAGGAGAACAACTGGAATGGGGGGGGGGGGCGCCTCATCCAGCAGTGGAGTCACAGCTACTGTACACGTAGTTGATTAGTCGCTAATTAGTCCTTGATTCGTTAGTCCGTCTCTCCCGACACCCTGTGCACTACGACATGCCCTACGTTGCTGTACGAACGCAGAAATATAGTATTAAATAAATATAAATAGACACTGTGCCGGGGCGTTTCCACGGTAACGCGTCCCGTCACGCACAAGCGCCATCCCGCGCGCCCATTGGCTGCGCGCAGCCATGTGACCAAGCGAGTACAGTTCCATTCGGGGGTCGTTTCCGGTAGCTATCGCTACAGTCATAACTACAAATACAGCCGTTACAACTACAACCGTCATAACTACAGCTGTTACAACTACAACTACAGCCGTTACAACTACAGCCGTTATAACTACAACTACAGCCGTTACAACTACAGCCGTCATAACTACAGCTTTTACAACTACAACTTCAGCCGTTACAACTACAGCCGTTATAACTACAACTACAGCCGTTACAACTGCAGCTGTTACAACTACAATAAGGACGACGAGTGAGGAGGTTGCGGTGGCCGCTCACGGGCGCCGTCGCTCCGATGAACACGGGACGCCGCTGCCGCGATGATGAGGCGCTGTCCGTCTACCGCGATAGCCTGAGAGGTAGAGTCCGCGGACGTCGTGCACCCACATCGGGGGTCTCCTTAGCAATGAGCTGGGATCTCCTTAGCCGCGAGATCGGGGTCCTCTTAGTCGCGAGATCGGGGTCCCCTTAACCCGAGATCTGGACCCACTTAGCCCCACGATATCTGAGTCCTCTTATCTCGAAATCTGGGTCCCCTTAGCCTCGAAATCGGGGACCCTTAGCCACGGGAACGCGAACCATTTCGCGCTGAGAACGGCCTTCTTAATCCCAAGAACGCGTACCCATCAGCGATATGAACCCAGGAAATTGGGTCGCTTTAGTCCAGATACCACCGAGCATGAGGGGTCCCTTCATCTGGAAATCCCCTCTCCTAAAGGCGCAGCTATGGGGAGTGCGCAGGCATCGCAACGGCACTGGAAAACCATGCGCCGGATTACGAGCTCGCGTCTTCTAGCTCCGAGAAATCTGAGAACGAAGTTCGCTTCGGGGTGCTGTAATCTTGAACATACCGTCTTGGTAAACCTCATCCGAGACGGAGACCCCCTCGCTGGAAGCACAGGGTCCCCATTGCCGCGTGATCCAGTCTTTTATTTAAAAAATATTGATGACGCGTTGATATGACCGGTCAGAATAATGCTGGCACGGTCCTCGCACACGCCTGTGCCTTTTGTACTCGGCCGTTGGAGTTGTTAACCCTGACCCAGATCTTTCGAGCATCCTCTGCAGGCCCAAAAGGGCTGCATCCACAACAACAAGCCGAACAGCAATGGCCCTGATCGCACTAGGGGTTGGGCGGTGTGGTGGCCGGTTTGGACGTCGGACTTGGATCATCATTTGACTGTCCCTGGTCAGCCGAGTGTCTGCAGTACTTATTGTAACCACAGGGTGCCGCCAAAACAACGGCCGCCACGGGTGGAACCCATACAAGCAGCGAAGAATTTACAATTTCCCTTTGAGATGAACAGTCACAAACATTAATGCGTTTCCTTGCGGTCTTGGTAGAGATCAACACGAGGGGTTTCGCTCACGATACCTTTGGATGAAAATAATAGCCCACAGCCAGAATATTGTACTGTATTTGTAGTTAAAAGTTGGAACAAACATCCGAGATGATGCCTTGATGACTTTTGAAGCCGATACCAAATAGATTTCAGCTGCGCGTTTGAACCGTTTGCTGTAGAATGTGTCCCTTAGGCGTTTACATTGGAATAGATATGGAGGTGGATGCTGAGCTTAGTGGCAACTGTTAAACTGCAGACGGTATGTTACTCAATCACGAGGGAGATGATCATGGTCAGACGACCTACATATTCAATAAATAAACCATACGACATAAGAGTTATTATATTTACAATACGATTAATCAACATGTAATCATCAACACAATTCTACCCTGTTGGTAGCGGTGTTAAAGTTTCAATTTACATTGATTAATATTGTAATGCACATGAAGCAGACCTTTGACTTCTATGACCAGCAAATAATCCATTGAGATTAGATGTCTTTTTAATGAAGATCTGGGCTCTATAAAACATATACAAAACAATTTATTGCGTAATGACAAGCGTCTGTCGTTTAACCTAGCATTTTAACCAATTTTGTTATAACCGTGTAGTAACATTGTCATGTAGTGATGTAGTTTTCCACAACTTGATTTATGAGCATTATCTCTTAAGTGCGGTTCCTTTTGGATAGCCATATTCAGCATTCCTCTTCGCTTTGAAAGAGAGCAGAGGAACACTCGCACAGCTATCCCTTAAAATCAGCTTGAAAGCTACGAAAGAACAGCTTTTGAGAGCAATTCTAATGTCATGTAAATCCATCAGAGAGAGCCAACTTCAGCCTGGAACTACAAGCCAGCACGTTGGAAGAGCGAGCGAAGGACCCACTGGACGCATCTCACTCCGAGGATGAGTGGGCCGCCCCCCTCACCGCACCTCCGAGGGTCAAGTGGCAAGAGCTGAGGCACAGCGATGCTGGTAGGAACTCATTCCAACACCCTCATCTGTTAAAGAGTAGTTTGCTGTCAAAGCACAGGGGAGTGTTTTAGACAATATGGAGTATCTGTTTGTACAAAAATACAGCCCTGTGTGGTGGCACAGGTGACAAGACATGTAATTTAGGTGTGCTTGCCATGTACTTTAATATAAAAATGATATACTGTTTAAATTGGTGCACGAAACATTTCTACACTTCATGTACAGTCACTCAGCTGCGAACCCTGCTGCGCAAGCATGAAAAACAAGAATTGCCATTTTCTTCTTCACCCGGATCATCACCCCAAAGGGTAAGATACCGATGATGTTATTAAATATAGGGAATCGTGAATTAAGAGGATATCACAATGAAGGCAGAAAGCTATGTTTCATCTTGTGCAGCCTTCTGTACATTTTTGTGCGTAGTTGTTAAGATTTTTTTCTACAACAAAGCCTCAGTCATGAGTTGAAATTCCAATTTTTTTTCAGACCATAGGTTTTTAAAGATGGCATAGAAAGCTTTGTGTTTTGACACTCATGAAATGTAATTTCACTGAAATTAATTATTTGTACAAAGGACCATGGATCGGGTCACGGAGAATCAGAAACGAGTGTGCCAGCGGTGGACGAGCTCGTGCCAATCATGCACCGACAGGCAGAGTATGTGCAGCACCTGGAGGCCCAGGTGCAATTTTGCAATGTAAGTAGACAATCCTCAAGCTAATGTGCAGCAGTGAGATAAAATTTGTGAACCGTTTAGAATTTTCTATATTTTTGCATAAATTTTACGTAAAAATTATAATCAGATTTTCATATAAGTTCGAATAATAGATAAAGAGAACCTGATTAAGCAAATAACATGCCAAAAAAACTTCTAGTGTCTGATGTTTTGGTTGAGTAGTGATCTAACGTTCAGTGGCTGTCAGAAGAAGTATATGAACCCATTCAGTCACTGGTGATACCTCCTGGAGCTGAAATAACTTCAAGCATTTCCTAAACTATTGATTAGTCTTGTACATCAGCTTGGAGGAATTTTGGCCCCATTCCTCCTTCCAGAACTGCTTCAAATCAGATATTTGTGGGATTTTTGCATGAACTGCTCGCTTCTAGTTCTGCTGCAGAATTTCAATTCGGTCAAGGTGTGTACATTGAGTTGGCCATTCCAATACGCAAAATCTCTTTGGCTTGCTGCGTGACCCACTTTATGTTAATTTCAGCACATGGATGGATGCCCTGACATTCTCCTGTCGAATTTGCTGGTACAATCCAGAATTCATGGACCCATCAATGATGACAAGCCATCTGGGCTTGTCATCATTGCTTCACGGCTGGGATGAGGTCACTTTGGAATGAAGTGTTTGGTTTTCACTAAACATAACATTTCTCATTTAAGCCAAAAAGTTTCACTTTCGACTCATCTGTCCATAGAACATTCTTCCAATAGCCTTCTGGGTCATTCAAGTGGTCTTAGACAAACTTGAGATGGGTGGCACAATGTTCTTCTTCGAGAACGGTGGTTTTCTCCTTGCTATCCTCCCACGCACACCATTCGTGTTCAGTGTTTTCCTGATGGTGGACTCATGAACACTGATGTTAGCTAATGCAAGAGAGGCCTGCAGACACTTAGACTTTACCAAATGGTTTTTGTGACCTAGATTATTGTACACCCTGCACTTGGAGTGATTTTCATTAGCCGACCACTCATTGAAAGATTAACAATGGTGTTGAATGTTCTCCGTTTATACGATGGAGCCCACTATCTTTCGAAATGCTTTTATAGCCTTTCCAGACTTATGAGCATCGAGAGCTCTATTTATGAGGTCCTCATGAATCTGTTTGATCGGGGGCATGACACACTTCCACACACCTGTGTGGTGAAGACCACACTGTATTGGTGACGACCAAAGTTTATGTTTTTCATCTAAGGCAGGGGCCACTCAAAGTCACTCCTGATTGTCATCCCATTAATTTAAACACCTTACTCTAATTACCCCCTTAATTGAGCCAATTAACCTAGAGATATACATAATTTTTCTGACAAAGAAATTGAATGATGATTGCTTCCAAAAGCTGCTCCTTTAGGATAGCCGTATCAATCGCTGCTCTCTCCTTCGCAACGTTTCGCCTTCCACGTTTGAGGCATCCTCAGGCGTTTATGTAGGAGTGATCGACGTGGCTATCCCGAAAAAGCAGCTTTTGGAAGCAATCATCATGCATTGAGCCGTGAAAACCGACATCAGTACAAAGAACTGTAATGTTGCATCATTTTGCTCAATACATAAATTAAAAATATAGATTATTTTATATGTTGTTTTTTTCCGGGTCTCTTTATCTATTATTAGGACTAGAGATGAAGATTTGTTGACATTTTTGGTAATGTGTGTGCAAAATATAAAAACATAAAGACTTCACAAACGTTTTCTCACCAATGTATTCATATAGGCTTCACAGAATGATGTTTGAGAATTTCTCTCAAGAGCTACTCTTTCGAGATATCATGCTGAGCATTCCTTCTCTCGTCTCCGTGACATTTGGCCTCCTGTTGGAAACATAACAATTGACATAAGAATGCTTGATATGGCTATCCCAAAAGAGCAGCTTTTTAAAGCAAATTTTAATCCTCAAGCTACACCATAGGCAAACCCAGTTTGTTTTTCTAACGTCAAATGCATCGCAACCACTGATGAGACAGGACTTAGTTATGTGGCGATCCTTGCTTGAGGAAGAGTGCGATTGTTTAAAGCTTACGCACATGACGTGACTTGCTACAGGAGGAGCTTTTGGGTATGAAGCAGCGGGTGAAGACTGTCATATTGGAAAATGAAAAACTTCGCGAAGAACTGAAGGGGGAATCTATGAATGAAGAAAGACTGCCGGACCAAGCAGAAATTCATGTGCTGGTAACTGCTTATATAAAATGTCAGTTTTTTCGCTTGCATATACTTTGCTATTTTGTATTATACAGGTGTGTGTAAACTGTGTTGTCTCCAAATTCATTAATTATTATTGTACTGCTATTGCAAGTACACTGCATTGCTGAAGTAAGATGACAAATGCATAGCTTGTTGTGATCACTCATGTACAGGATGTAAGACAGTCGCTACATTCCCGATCGGAAGAGCTTCCCGAGCGTGTGGCGAACGACAAGAGATCGGACGCAAAGCGAAGCCCCTCCAACACTGCCCCCTCCTCCGTGGCCATCGCCATTGAGCAGGAGCAATGGAAATTAGAACTGGTGTGAACTGGTTTTATGGAGTAATTGACCAACATATATTTTGAGTGTGCCATTCAAAATTAAGTCTTTTGAGCATTTGCGTGTAAAATGTGTTTTTCTACAAAGAGCTGCTTAAATAGGCATCTTTAAACATTACAATTGTGCTAAATGCCTTGCATTGTTAGATTCACGGTTATGTAATAAAACGGTAGCTGTACATCATTAGTGGAACACAGTGCGGTCATTTTAAATTTCTGAAGTTGTCTAGACCATTTTAGTGCTTTAACGATCATGAATTAATGTGTAATTTCCCTGTTGTACCAAGGAACGGCTAAAAGCTTTACATGAAGCCAGAACCCAGACCATGGAGGCTCAGATAAATTCATTAAGGTTAGTAGCTTAAAATAACATTTGACTACTTATGTTCAAATTCTGTATTTCCGCTATGAAGCATTCATATAAATTCATTTTAAAGACCACTTTCATACCTGCCTAGTATATTTAAATATTTCCAGATGGAATGAAAGATGACTAGCTTCTGTCACATGCCTTCATGTCCTCTCAATACAGCATACAAAAACGAATTGTACATTTCAACCATTCAGCAGGAATTCACAGGCAAAAAAATTCACGAAATTAATTAATCTGCCAAAGCCTACACTCACATTCACTAATTAGATTCCTACAAAATTAATAATTGTTATTAACGTACATATCCATGGCTTTTTGAAATGGTGTTGAGTTCTTTGTTGACACTGCTTGAATTAAATATGGGTTTGTTATGCATTCTGCTTGTATTTCACTATTGTTGTGCAGAGAAAAATTGGAGACCTCTATTACTTTTTGTATGCAATTGTTTTGGACAGCCCAGTAGATACATTTGTGAAACCTGATAACGCACAAGTTGTCTTGTTTTATCTGTGCAATTGATGGACAGAATGGATCTGTCGGAATCCCAGTGCAAGTGTGAAGAGCTGCGGTTCAAGCTGTGGCAGCAGGGGGGTCCTGGAGGCGGGGTCCCTGGGGGGATGTGTGTGCAGTGTGCCCAGCATGAGGCTGTCTTGGCACAGTCACACAGTAATGCACACATGCAGACCAGAGGCCAGCTCGCAAAGTGAGCAAGGAGAGACAGCCCCTGCCGGCACCACATCCACTAAGACTTTCTTACACATTCAAGCACATTACACGTATCACGACATTAATGGGTTTTAAACCATTATGCTTGCATGGGTGGCACGGTGGTAATGCTTATGGCACATAGTAAGAAGGTTCAAGATTGTATTTCTGTGTGGAGTTTGTAGTTTCTTTTTTGGTTCTGCATTGCTTTCCTCGGCATTCTCGGGTTTCCTCCCATAGCAGAAAAAATAGTCTAACTGGCATTGGCCAAATATCCCCTGCTGAAAAGCTGCCTTCGATTATGATTATACATAGCAACATTGCCCTCCACTGCTGACATTTTTGAGAACCCTTCTGAAAAAGTCTTGAGATATAGGCTTTACTTGGTAAACAATCGTAATTACAATAATATACCCTTGCAAAATAAGCAATGACCATAATACAAGCATTTTACTGCAGACTAAGATTCAAACACTTGTTGAAAAACAATATAAATTTCTGGTGACGTGGAATGATACAAATCTGACATCACAGCGTTTGTACATGTGCAGGGAACAGGATGAGCTTATGGACACATTATCAGGGCTCAGAAGCACCGTGAGCGAGCTGCAGCGGAGGGAGGCTGCTGCCTGCGAGCAGGTCAAAGCCACTTTGGAGATGGCCGAAGAAGCCAACTTGGAGAAAGCTAAGGCATGACGTTCAGCTTCAAATGCAAAACCACTCGTTGTGACAAAAGCAGGAACCTAGATTGCCTAACTGTGGCCAACATAGAATGTAAATTGCGTTAGTGTTCGTGGTAAGGTCAATTTTTATCAGCAATTTTGACTTGATGGCAATTTCCTCTTACGGCTTTTGCTGTGGGCTGGTTGAGTGACAATCGCTGCGGCTAAATGTCTTCTGCTTGCCTGCACTCTTTGGCCCTGCAGATGGCAGTGGAGTGTGAACAACTTCGGTCAGAGCTGAGCCGGCAAAATGAGCGGCTCGGAAAGGAGCTGTCCCTCCTTCAGGAACGGATCACTCTTGCCCGCAGCACGGCTCTAACTGAGGCTGGAAGGGAGAAGGAAGCGTTGGATTCTACTGTAAGTCACCATGGACTGAAATTAAGTCATCCGCACTGACCACTGGCTGAGACTTTGTCAACATGCTCTCTTACCATCACCAGAAATGCCCCCCATCTTGTCAGGTCTCAGGAGCTAAGTGGGGTTAAGTCCTTACAGTGCTTGTTAGGGTGACCACCACGCATGGCAGGTTGTTATAGGATATGGGGCGATGTGACAGGTGGCAGAGGGTATCTGTGCTGGCCCTCACAAATCCACACCACCCAGTGTGGAGGGATGTTCAAACAATTCCGATGACCTACATGATGTGGAAAAGCTATCATCTAGCAGTGGATTGGCAAAGGGCTTTGCATAAAAAAGTATGTGTTTAAATATGTCGGCAGCAAGTGTTTGGTGCAAACAACATCTCATTGTTATTGTAGATTTGTGCATAAAGCACACTGCAGAAGTTAATATCTACTCTTGCATAGTGATTAGTCCACGTTTACTTACATGTTAATCATTACTAATTATTATTGCAATATTTAGCAGTTTTTTGTGCAATGTATATTATCAGTAAGTTTTAATTACATACTTAGATGTTTAGTTTTGCATTGCTGATATTGCAAGAATAATTGGCCGTTTTATATATGTTTCGCTTTTGCACAAATCCAAATCGCATTATTTATTTTTAACGGTGGCATAGGGGTCACTTAAAAATACACTTTTCGTTGTTGTACTGGGCTCTCATCTGGTTTGAAATAAAGGCTAACTGCCATTTCAGAGCAGCTTTCAAGGGAAGGCAGTAGTAAAAGGCATGCATTCTATGCCTGAATGTATGCCCTTGGTGAACTTGCACTGGCAGATGGTGGGTACATTTTTTGAGGAAATTAATTATTTATGAGAAGCTGCAGCAGTTTTTTACGATTTTGAGTATAGTCTAGGAGTCTGCTTTTACAGTATAGTTTAAGGATGTTTTTGTCATGCCCTGGGGTTTTTAATGCATTGAACATGAACATGTATTTGCAAATGGTAAAAGTGTAGTCTTTGCTAGCTGTCAGCATTGCACGAGAAGATCCCTTGAAACAAGCTAAGCAGAATCGAGTCCCAACTTTTTGGCCGGCACCCTATGTCAACATCCCTTTCAGATGTACAACGGCATGCTTTCTCACAATGTGTTTTGTTGTCAAATCACTATTTTGTAACCTTAATAACCCATGCGAAAACATTGAAAGAAATAAAAATATAGTTTTAACAAGGGGGTGAAGCCGGGCAAAATAAAATCTACAGTTGTATCCATGCGTGTGCTGATGTGTGTGCCTGCCTCCCAGGTGAAGTTTTTGTCTGAAAAAGTGGGCACTCTCGAGGTGCAACTTGAGCGGTTGACCCGAGAGAAGGGAATCATCAGCGGCCAGCTGGAGGAGGCACAGAGACAGCTCACAGTCCAGGAGACCGACCTCAGCAAGGTTTAGCTGTCGATGCCTGAGCATTGCAGCACTTCTGTTTAACATTTGCTATTGAATGCACTTGCAATGTTACTTGCAGCTAACGATTTTGTGTAAATATCTATACTCGGCCCAAAATATTTAAATTTAGATGGGGAAAATATTCAAAGTAGTTATAATGAGAACAGCTTTTTAAAGTTAGGTTGAATCGAGCTATATCGCTGTCGTCTGATGTGCAGATGTATGGAGAGCTGCGCTTCCAATTAAACCAGGCAAAACTACGCAAAGACGAGGCAGAGAATGAACTCAAAGAATACCGGATGAAAGGAATGCTGCAGATGGATGTGAAAGAGCAGGTTTGTGCCTTGTACCTGTGTAATTGATTCAAACATTTGTATACATTTACCAAATGCTGTGAAACTTTTCATCCCTTGATAATTTTACAATGCTCTGCAGCACCACTAAAACAGCATTTGACGTTAAAAGTACTTCATTAATGTATATTTGTCACGACTTAATGTATGAAAATTACTTTCCAAAGCTCCTTTTTCAGGATAGACATGTTGAACGTTCCTCATCTCTCCATCTCGACGTTTCGCATCTCACATTGGAGGTATTCTCATGCATTCCGAGAGAGGAGGAACGCTCGACATGACTACCCCGAAAGAGGGGTTTTGGAAAGCAATTCTTATACATCAAGCCGTGAAAAGCTTCATCGGTATATGTATATGTTGTCCCCGGCCTTGCTGTTGCTCAGGAGGTGAAGCGGCTCGAGCTGGAGTTGGTGGAGCTGCGGCGGCGGCTAGAGCGAGCGGAGGCCGAGGCTGCTTGCGCTGGGGACGAGCGCTTACAGCTCACGCATCAGCTGGGCACGGCCGAGCAGCAGTTCCAAACCGCCAGGTGGATCTTGCCATGCGGCAACACATTGCCACCATCCAAAATTCAGCAGCAACAGACTGGCACATTGTGTAACCCAAGATTTCCCAAATTGCGTTCTTCGCTCCTCCCCTTCAACCCTTCCGTGACGCAGGTTTACGTGTTTACCTGCTAATCAGATACTGGCAAGGTGTAATTACTTAATTTACACGTGGATAGAGATAACTGTTAAAGATGGAAACGTGCACCGAGGCGGAGTGCAATGGAAGGGAGTTTGGCATTGCCGTGCACGTGCTGTTCTCGGGTTTGGTTTGCACGTTAGCTTTACACGTGTTTGTATGGTATACGCGAGAGAGGATGGAAAAGGAATCTCTGCAGAGGCGCATCGCCGAGGACTCGAGGAGCCTGCTTTTGCAAGCTGAGCACCGGGAGCAAGAGCTGATTGCACACATCCAGCTCTCTGAGAGGCAGCATCACGAAAGAGGCAAGGCTGCTCTTCTGCCATTAACGGCAATGAAAACTGTGTGTATGAAATCATATTACTTTTCCAAAGAAACGACAGCCTGTTTTTTACCCTCACCGAGTTTTCAGTAATACTCAGGATTAAAGCACAGCTAACATGTCCAGTGGCTTTTCCTCCGAGGTACGATGAAACAGCTGCTCTAGGCTGCTTTTTTGCATTTACGTTTCATCAAGAAAATGTCACGTTGCCCAGGGTGTTTACAGCACAGCTGTGCTGAACTATACACTCTGCCACACCGTCTGTTGCATTCGCTAATCCAGTGAAACAGATGGTTGTTAAAATCTTAGCGTGGATGCACTCCATTAGTTTATAAGGATGAGCTATGTATGTAAAAACATAAATCCTCGGTATATATAGGCTTATCCGAGATTATTTGTTACATTCAGGTTAATTTCCTTCTGACTGCTCAAACTGTATTACTCTTCTGTACGTGTGAACTATTAAGGATTACATTTTACTCAATCAGGAATGCTGTTGCATGTATTTACACAGCGAGTGAACTGGAGGCACTTTCCAGCTCTCAGAATGCTTTGCTGAAGCAGCTGAAAGATGAATGCAAGCTCCTTTCCGAGAAACTCGGCGAAATGAACGACAAGCACCGGTACGCCCACGGTTGACATTTAGAGTTGCCATTTCACCACTGAAGTGCCGGTTAAGCTTCTTGTCATATCTTACAATAATTCAGATCGCAAGTCACTGGGGCTCATAGAATATAAATATTCCTGTACATTTTTGTTTTATATATCCTATTTGAATTGTGTGATTTCCATGTATCACAGATACCTCGTGTATGGTTTACATTTTCATGCTGATACTGTATATGATACAGTTGTGTGGCTATGTGTAAATGCTCCAGCAGTACTTTCACTCGGCTTGCTAAATCTTCATGGATCTATGTATGATAATTGCTCTTAAGAGCTGCTCTTTATGGAAACTGTCAAGTGTTCCTCCTCTCTCCTTCATGAAATATCACAAAACGTCACGAAAAAGAGGAATGGCTGACAATAGCCTCGTTAGCCATTCCTCCTCTTTTTCTTGGAGGATAAGGAGCACAGCTAATCTCCATCTTTTAAAGAGGGAGCAAGCTGTACACAGAATAATTTCAAAGCCTTCAAGGGAAAACTGGGCTAATCGCAGTCTCAGCATGGACTATGGCAACATCCTTCTCCAACTTGAAAACCATTCAGATATGCTGGACCCATCGCCCTAGATGATGAAGCAGATCATTAAAATATCGTATTTCACTTAAAAGGACCTTCCCTCCAAAAAAAACAACCACCTGACACCCACCTTATGTGTTCCTTTTCCATTTCCCACAATGCCGGTGCGGACTACACTGCTAACCCTGTCCATGCGCAGGGCGGAGGTGGCCCAGCTCGGCCGAGAAAATGACGAGCTTCAAGGGCGGCTTGTGCGGACGCGCCAACGAGCCGATGACCTGGAGGCACAGTGTGTGCAGCACGGCCGGATCCATGATCGCATGAAGGAGCGGTGAGCGCCGCGTGCATGTCTGCCGGCCAGACGGTCACTGCACACATCGGCCAGTTGAGCCGCCACGGGCAACCCCTCCTCATTCAAGCTGAATTATTCTCAGTTACATGACTAACATTTGGTTCATTACTGGCTTGATGATTTGTGACGTTTGCATACCAGTCAGCTATTATGTAAACTGGAAGGAATTTTTGAGCTATGTAGCTCTTTTTACAATTGTCCTTCGGGGAGCGGTAAGCAAGGTAGTCGATAATTTCGGATATAGCTGGGATGAGACGCCAGTCCATCACAGGCCACTGGGAGCAATTTAGTCAGGCCAATTAACTGACACAGTGTGTCTTTGGCCTATGGAAGGAAACCGGAGTACCTGGCGAAAACCTATGCATACGATCTGGAGAAGGTGCAAACTCCACACAGAATGATACCTGACGAATTGAACCTGGGGAACCCTCTTGCTATACGGCGGCAGCACTGCTCACTGCGCCACCATGCCACCTAATTGTTATGCCTAGCAAATGTTTTTGACACACGCATAACAATTATAAAGACATTGCAAGATTTAAAAATATATAAATACTTCATTGCTTCGGTTAATCTAGCCATGAGCATTGACATCATCACTGCCGAATGCAGGGTTGCATGTGACTGATGATGCCTGTTGTTGCCAAAGCATGAATGGCATATGCTTCCAGCCAACAGTCCTTTCTGGGTTTAGCATCCAGCGTGTACAAAATATCACATTCTGTTATCTGCAAATAGTTAACATGTGTAAGCACATGCTTCAAATGTGAACATTCAAACTCTATTATACTGTTTAGCTACCGCACAATTTTTTAAACACCTAAAAGTTTAGATGATCACCAGATACTCTAATTTACCACTCACGATGAATTAAAGGAGAAATCGGATTGGCAGTTTCACCAGGTTCATTTAAAGGTTGGCTTAACCGCTGTTGGCAAGTCGAGAAGCGAGGCGAGGATGAGTCATGGCAGCTGGCATCAGGTATTTCCGTCAGTCGACAGAGTGATGGAATTGGGAGAGGGGGGGACGCGGCACCACTATCTCCCGTCTCTCCCCCCATTTTCCCGTGCCCTTGCCCACAGCAACCCTTGAGTGCGGCTCCGGTCCTGACCACACCTGTGCCCCCCGGCAGACGCGGCTCCTAATAAGGGCGGCACAGCTGCGGGTGCCGCCAGCCAGTCTGGCTGCCGTCGGCCTGAGCCGGGTATCGGGTCTCCCGTGCCGCAACCGGAGCCTCCAGCGCGCTCCCAAATAACGCTGCACACAACACCGCTTCCAAAATAAACCCCTGTACAGAAACCGCACACTCTGCCCCCCGCAGCCATCCCTCTCCACCACGACCAACTTTTAGGAAGTATACACAATGTTGAATATTGACACGGGCAAAAAGGCTTCAACAAAACGGTCTTGTTAGGGTTCGACGAACACGCTGTCTTAATGCATAATCCACAGGTATTTCTTGTGGCCGAGGTGATGTGGTGTGAGCGACCACGTAAAAATTTGCGTGGAAAACTTGCATTACCTGGTGGTTACAAACCTATGCGTAACTTGGTGCGGTAATATCAAGTGCATTATTGTCTTTGAGAATCCTAAAAAGTCAAGACTATATTGGTTTGAATGATAGTGCTTTATATCGCAGACTTCAGTTACAGCGGTTGCAATTGATGCGGCACATAAGTACGCATTATGATTAAAGCACAAAAAGCGCACACGGGCTTCAATTGAATAAGTTAATTGGCTGGAGTATGGTCATGTGATTATTTTGCAGTTTTAACATAAGAGGAGCTTAACCGCATATAACGGGGATAGGAAGGATTGTTCAGCAATGGCAGACACGTGTGGTGTAATGTTGTAAATGGCAAAGCAAAACAACTTTCGTTAAAATGTTTGAAATATAATTTGTGCAAACTGCTACATGGTAACATTTTGATAATTGCTTTCCAAAACAGTTCTATTGTGATAGCCGTGTCGAGCGTTCCGCCTCTTGACACGGCTATCCTGACAGAACAGCTTTGGAAATGATTCTCATACATCGAGCAATGAAAATCTGCATCAGTACATAGTAACACTTTTAATATTCAGTGGCAAAGGCATGAGCACCAATGGATCTTATTATTTAATATGGATCTGTCAGTTTCGTGACGAATAAAAGTGCAAAAATTCTGAAACCAAAAAGTACAACATACTGTAATGTCTAGGCACTAATGCAGTGTTTAGTAAACATTTCCATTAAGCAGCCAATTAAATACAGCCGCACCACAAAAATGCAGTTTGCCTAATGAAATTTTTATTTAAATAATACTGTATACCTCACTGGGATGTTTAGTAAGTTAGTGATATTTTTATGTAAGACAAAAACATAGTACAACGTGAAAATAGGTCATGAAACGTGGCACTGGGAGTATGAGCGTGTGATCTGTAAGGGCTGTTATGATCGATTGTTGTGTGGATTATAGCTATTTTGACAAAGATGGATTTACAAAAATGTCGTTCCCCATGATACTCAAAGAAGCTTGTATATACCAGTAGTTCAAATACCTCAATTGAAAACATTTCAACATTTGTTTATGCAATACATTACACAGAACCTTTTTTTTTATCAAGGCTAGGCTTTGTTGATTTGTTTATGTGCATGGAACCCCAATAGCTCATTTTGGGACAAAAGAGATTGTGATGTAAACACAATACAAAAGTGGTGTTTGAGGCATAACAAGAGTGTGAATTACAACATAGCCTCAGTAAAACTAAACTACTATGAGCAGTGACAATGTTTTATGATTGCACCCATTTGCCAACGTCGATGGTTCAGCTATAGGAAGTTGTGCAGTGGTACCATTTGTACCTAACAGGTCCTGTGAGAGGCGGTTTTATTGCTCTCGGGTGGCTGTATGCAGTTTGTGTGCTCCCCTAGCTCTGCATGATTTTACTCTCGATTCTCCAGTTTTCACATCACTAAAAAAACTCATTGTCCCATAACGTAATATATAGGAAGCAAAATCTGTAAATGTTGGCACAACTAACCGCGTGACTGCCTTCTCCCTCCCCACGTCTTTGCCGTTTCCTCGTCCGTTATAGTTGTCTTCGAAACAAACACATTCGACATTGAATGAATACAGTGCACGTTATCAATTACATTAAAATATTAAATTAAATTAATAAAGTACCACAACACCTGCACATCCCACACGTGATGTTGTGGCATAACAGCAAAATTGTATAAGTGTAGACGAACTTCAACAGGCTTTTAATTCAATGCTGTGGTTATGCTTATCGGTACATTTAAATGTTCTGAGTAAAGTTTGATGGGTATTACGCGATTGCTAATTTGCAGTTCTTATATCGTTATGCCGTTCTCTCCGCACCTGTGTAGCGCTTTGACTCGGGTGATAAGCACTCTAGAAATGCAATTATTATTACTATGATACGATGATACATTTCCCAATATATGTATTATAAACACAGATAATTTTGAATTTTAAAATTTTAGTTTAACGGTCAGATCATATTTTACATCTTCTGCAACGATGTGTTTTTTTACCCAAAAATATTGTCTGTTCTATTGTCATGGTTGTTGGCGTGCCGTTCCCTCCGCAGCACTGTGCAACGCTTTTGACCCTTGGGTGAAAAGCGCTCTATAAATGCAATTATTATTAAAGTGTAAAATTCTCAAATAGATGGCAGCTGCAATTTGATTACAGCTATATGCTACCGCTGCTCCAGTTCCACAGTTGTGTTCACTGAACCGGACGTTACCATGACCTGACCTTACAGGGTCACGACTTGCACGGCAGCTAAATTTATACAACCAGCAGTCACTGCGGGTGGACAGTTGTGTGCGGCAGGTTATTTAAACACTCCCTCCACTGCCCCCCCCACGAACCCTTGTGCCTCCCCTATTACCACCCGCCCCCGCCCGACCAGGTTGCAGCAGCTGGACACGCACAGCCAGGCAAGTGCACGTCAGGTGGTGGAGCTGCTGGGTAAGCAGGGGGCCCTGCTGCACGAACGCCAACTGCTCTCCCACGAGACGCACTTCCTGAAAACCCAGGTAGCGGTAAGCAGTGGCTGCTTTGCGATCCAACAAATACACGGGAAAGGTTTTCCCATACAAGGGGTGCCCCCCTTTTTGCACGCTATGAAATACTAACGAGATGAACTATTTAAGCACCCGCGCTAAATTTGTTCAATTTCCCATTTATGCATTGTCAAAAACAATTGTATCCCATCTTAGATTGTCAGGCCACCGTTTCCTCAACCCTAACCAAAGCAAAGCCTTAACTTCCTTATCAGTGACCCACATCCTGTTTACAACCAAGTCAGTTACAGCTTCTTAGAAAGACCCAGTCATGCACCGTGGTAACCCGCATTGCACAGGCACAGCACAGTCCGTGTTGAGGAGGAAACTATAATATGTGCCAAACGGATGGTTGAGGCCTATGCACGCGAGCATCGCTTGTGCAATGTGAATGAGCCATAATATAGGTTTTGGTACTTTATTTTTACAAAATAGTGGTTTTCTTAGTGTCTACTATCAAATGGTTATATTCAGGCTTCACTCTCCCATAGATAAAAGTTGCTGTCATTATACAAGATTGCACATATTCTAGTATATTTTGCATATGTCTACATTTAGACTTGAGGTAGCATGAACGAACAAGCATGAACGTATGTTCCTTTGAAAATAACATTGAAATATGCCATCTTGCTATTGCAACTCGAGAGCACGACTGTCTTGGAACTTATGAGAGCACAAGAGATTGGCCAGCATGTTCTCAGGCTAGTGGTTACAGGTTGGCATGGCAACAGATAAGCCTATGCAAATTACAGAAAAATAAGGCACGCATGAGCTGCATTAAAAGATCTTGTCCTATCCTTACAGCTAAACTATTCAAAAGCAGATGACTGAAGATGAAGATGAAGCCATCGCACAAAGCAGTTTGCTTTAATTTGCGGGGTACACATTAAGCCATTGTGATATTCCATTGCTAAATCATTTCATAAAAGGTGATAGTTATTTTCCAAAACTAAAAAAATATATATAAAGTTGGATTTATTTTTGCCATACAAAATGTATATTTTCCATGAGAATCTTAATTTTAAACCGTCTACAAATACTATACATATTTAACAAATGCAAACCTCTCATGATATAAACCATACATGCAAATAAAATTGTGGGTGACTGTATTATTCACTTAAGCTTTCACAACTTAATAGGTCATACATAAGTCAACCAACTCTGAAAATAGTCGGAGTGTAGCACACGTCATGAGGTACGTAATATTTTTTTTTATTTAAGCGTCTGAAAAAAAAAACAAATCATGTGTGCAATGAAACTTAACTACAGTTTTACAGCATACAAAGCTTCACTGCTAGGACAGTGCCTCTTGGGGGGGGTGGGGGGAGTGGGCTTTCCCAGTACTTACCCCAGACAAACTGTGATTCGTCCACAAGGTGAAGCTATACCATACAGACCACACATCTGTAATAGGTCCTGAAAAGCTCGGTCAATGCAGACCAGGTGCAGCTGCTGACCATCCAAGGAATCGGTGGAAAAATGTCCAATGTGTGAAAGGCCTCCATCCTGGCCTGCTTTACACAAGTTTTTTTAACGACTAAAAAATACAGATGAAAGCCCTGCAGCATTATTTCAAGAGGCACAAACTGACGTGAGCTTTCCAATTTCTACAGTACGCTGTAGAAAATATAAAATAACCTCAAATAAACCACGTATATTTTTACAGTAGTTTTTATTGCTTTCATGACCTGACTTGTCGATCTGGCTTCTAGAGCTACGCAAGTGACTTGAGAGAAATGGCTTGCTTACTATTCTATAGTATATTCACAAATGTATGAACTACGGTATTAGTATTCTAGCTGCATTATGGTTTACTAGGTGCAGCAAAACTAAGGCAATAAAAATGACTAGGTCACTTAAAACATTCACTGTTGCTGGCTTTCTTACAATTCGTGCACAGGGTACCAATTGGTTTTTTAAAAAATCACTTTTATTATCAGAAATGTTAAATATTTTGTCGCATTCGCGTGCCGTTTATACGGCAGAATCTTTGAATAGGATTCGTCGGATACCTAAATATTACCACAGCGTGGAAGTGTTTACAAATGCAGCTAACTGCATAGTAGAAATTGAAATTCATACACAAAAAGCAGGCTTCATGAAATAAATTGAACGTCCCATTTTTCTACATTTTCGCTAAAACGGATGATATGTACATGCACGTCTTTTTTGTACAAGAAAAGATTACAAGCAGTGGGTTTTTTTTATTGTAGCAGCAAACCTTGACAGAAAACAAGAGGTTAAAAAACAGCAGGTTCACTAGACCTGGGCACTTTGGAAAAAGGAGAAAAAATCTCAGTGCGATTTAAAACGCAATGAAAAATTGATCCATACTGAGATTTATTGTCCATTCAATTCCGTAATGATTAGTTTTTACTTTGGTGCTTGCAAATTTAACAAGATAATTCTTCTGTGAACAAGGCTCATCCAAGTAACAGTTCTTCTGCAGACAGAAGTCATGTATCTGCAGCCGTGTGTGAGGCTGAAGGATGTTGGGAAAAAGTAAAAAAAAGTTTCCTTTCTAAAAAGCTCCCGAAGGCTTACCCCATCATCCTGGTTGGTGGGACTTGCTGTGGCCATCTTAACCCCCCCCCCCCTCAATTGCTTTTAATTTTTGTACTTAATATATCTTCTGAGAAACAGTTTCTCACCACTTGCAAATCAAGCCTCATTTTTCATATTCACACTAATACACCTGACAACGGTAATTTGTCATTCTATTTGGCAAACAGCTGTACAAAACAAAGCTGCGTTTGCCTCAGTACCTAACGCACCTAAGAAGTTTTATTACAGTTGCCCCATATTTATTTCAGGCCTTTCTGCTGCATCAGTTTTATGGAAAGCCACCTAGGCAGTTCATCTTCATGATCAACAACTTCAGGCGATCCAGTGCACCTTCTAGTATGCAGCATATCTGAGCACCACAATATCATTGTGTTCCTCCTGCCTTGAGCTGCCTCGAGGCAGGGGAGTTATCAAGCCCATTATCCACTGGTACTAGAGGCAGGGTGGTCACGAGCTTGTTTCAACATGGGAAAGTGTCGGGTCTGGCCGGTGGTGCAGATGAATTCTTTCACGATTGGTCAGGTGTGAGGTCTGTGGCGTTCCCAGTGTGAAGCTACTCCTTTCCACTGGCGCAGTACGAGAACTGTGGGAAGTGTGGTCTCCGCTCGTTGTCCAGGGACTCCATGCTGTCAACTGCGCAGAGTTAAAAGACATACACTTTATACAGGTGCACAGGTGCAACACTTAATACACTTTAATGGTTTGCTTCTGTAAAGGTACAAACTAGCTTTACAATACACAGGGTAAGAAAATAAATGCTGATGATCGTTTTAATGAGGTGACTGAGATGACTGATGATTAAGTCTTCTGTAAGATACTCACATCTGTCCGGTGGTGTGATCGTGATTGTCTGTGCCGTGAACTCTTCATCAAAGTAACGCGTATCAGTTTCTGAGGCTACTTGAGGCTTAAAAGGAGGCATCATCTGTGGGTTGCAAGGTTATTTACAGGGATAAAGGTTAATTATAACATTGCTACAAATGCAGACTAATATCCACCAAACGGCAGCTTTCAATTGAGAAAACGGCACTGCACCACAAATACATTGGCAACAAGACAAACTCTTTAGGAGGCTGGGCTTACCTTTCTGTCATACACATCTTGCCATATTATTCCAGCAAAGAAACTGTGCCTCATGATTTCCTTGGCGTCATCCACACCGCCACCCAGTCTGCCATAAAAAAGAGATTTAATATAAAATACCCACAGTAATCCACATAATAGCACCTGCCAAATTCGTTTCATAGTTTGGTGCAAGTGATAACCTTTTAATAATAATTAAACTTCTAGAGCACTTTTCACCCGAGGTCACAAAGCGCAGCAGAGCCAAGATAGCCACCAGGTCTAAACTAATTTTGCTCTCAAAATTATGATGATCTGCAACAATCGTTTATCATTCAGGGTAGACTATTTCCAACACATTTACATCTCAAGGAACTCCTTTCCTCTACCTCTGCTTGGGATCTTTCTTAAGCAGGCCGGAGAGCAGGGCCCTGGCATCGTTGGACAGTGTGCGTGGAAAGCGAATGTCCTCCATGAGGATAAGCTCAAACAGTTTCTCGTGGTCCTGATTGTAGAAGGGCAGGCGCCCACACATCATCTCATACATGACCACACCCAGGCCCCACCAGTCCACCGCCCGCCCATAATCATTGTCCTCCAGCACCTGCAGAAGGGTTGTGGGGTTGTATGGAGCAAGCATGGTGAAGGAAGAAAGAAAATATCGTACACAACCACATTAGGTGCCTTCCAGCCTCCTCCACTATAAGCAGCATCCAGAATAAAAGGTCTGTCAAACCAAATCAGCTAAAGCTGATGCTACTGAAACACTCCCAAAGTAAGTGGGTGGACACACGTGTTAGATCTTAACAAAATTGTAATATCCTATAGCTGGCCTACATTTAGTGCACACCTAATAAGAATAAAATTTATAACGTGTGCAAATTTCCGTACCAGGTTTTAAAAGATGTAGATGCCTATGCACATTGCATTTATCAAACACCAAGAGCTACATCATATAATTTAACACAGAATTGTCCTTTGTGTAACACTGTCCATAGCCTTATGTGGCCAACATTTTTTAAATATTAATTTTGACTCAATACCAAAAAAGCCAAAGTCTTGTTTTAGTAAAATCAAGTTAGGTTGTGCAAGATGCTTCTGTCCTGCCAACACTATGACAAAACCCAGACCAACATTTTCAAATTGCAACACCAAACATAACTCCACATTCAGAAGCTACAAGCCAATGTCAGGCTCCCTCACAGAGACCTCACGCAAATGAACAAGAAGACACCCCCCACTTGAGTTTTACATCATCAATCAAAAGAAAATCAACGAAAAACAATTTTAAAAAGTTGCAAGCCTCCCAAAATATGCAAGTATTTGGTCATTATGAAAAGGTAACAGCTAGATTATTGAACATTCCTGGGAGTCTGATGGATTGCACATCTGTCACCCTGGCACCCATATAGCCAGAACACGACACGACAGCTGTGTACGCCACCATTCTCGCAGCAATATTTGTCCTGCAGCTGCCAGGCTGACGGAAGCTGGTGAGAGGGGTGTCGCGGGGACCATTGTACGCACCTCAGGAGCCAAGTACTCTGGTGTGCCACAGAAGGTCTTCATGGTTGCGCCATCCGTGATGCCTTCCTTGCACAGCCCAAAATCTGCGATTTTTATGTGCCCATCTTTGTCCAACATGAGATTTTCAAGCTATGTCACCAAAAACACAGAAACATAAGTCGTCAGTTGCCAAATTAACATGAGGTTTTAATAGTCAAACAAGAAATTAACATTGCCTTCAATCAAACGACTAAATACAAATTCCCATCACAATTAGTATTCCACTGCTGAACTGAAGCCTTCCCGTGCTAATTCCTTCCCACATGATATCCCACTCCTACACATCAGCTGATCTCATCACCCATCATGCATGGTGGGTTGTCCCCTATACTGTGTGCTCTTCGGCTACAACTTTGTAATTGCTCTCATCCACAACCATCAACCCCTTCTAGTGGTGTCCCACCCAAACCCCTTCAACTTCTTGGCAGTCAATACCTCAAACTCATGTATGTTCTTTAATTCACATGTTCCCCGTTCTGTCACAGTGAAATTCCAAGCATGCATCTTTCCTTCCTTCTCCAAGTGTGGTACTTGTAACCTCCTCCCCATCTGCTGATTGTTTAAAAAAACGTAAATACTTAAACAATGCGTGATGTGAATCCCTCCGACATCCCACCTTTAGGTCCCTGTACACCACATTTTTCTCAGTGTGAAGATAATCCAGTGCAGAGACTATCTCTGCTCCGTAAAATCGCGTCCGATCTTCAGAGAAAACGCGTTCCCGGGATAAGTGGAAAAATAGCTACAAAAGAAGCAAAACATGGCATGCAGAGTTTTAAACACTGACTTTGTTCATGAGAAATGACAAGTGAAGATGAAGAGATTTACAAAATACGGTTGACAGTAAAGCATTTTTCTAAATTTTTCTGTCATGCAAATCAGAAAAAATGTAAGACCAAAATAGCCCAAATTATCGCACGAATTATCATACAGAAGGATTGTTAAGATGAATCATTCTTCAGTCATTCATTAACCAGTCGTTATTTTTGACCAAAGTTTGATTAATCCCTTGTGGAAGGGTACTTTGTACATTTTTCATGCAAAAGACGAATAGAAAGATGTCATGGTCACGCATTATGTTAAAACCTAATATCCGATGTGTCCTGTGCTTGTTATTTATATGTACATCCATCATAGCAACTTTGGCTCTTTTAGGTTTGTAGGCATGCAGCTCATTGCAAAAACAATTCTCATTGATTATTAAAATGATAGTTTGTACTTATGCTTAGGCACCACCATAATGTGGTCGATAAGTTACAAAGTCTCTACCCTGACGAGCGGTTGTTGTTGCGTGCGCGCAGTGTGTAAAACACCAGCGATCTTACCTCTCCACCATTGACGTATTCCATGACGAAGCACAGCCGATCGTGGGTCTGAAAGGAGTACTTCAGCAGCTGCAAGGCATCACAACAGCAGCCGCTTCACTGACATTTTCAGCAAAGGAAAGTATATTACAGCATTGCTGCATAATTATTACAAGGATGTTACTAAAAACAAAATAATAACTTTGGTCCTTTTAATTGGCCAAATTTGTTTCTTGTATAGATTTAAAAGTTGTTTTCATACTGTTAGTGCTGTCCAATGTTTATCAAATGACCTAAGGCTGTGCAATCAACTGCAGATAGATCAAACTGCACTGAAAAATATCCAGCTGGCCAGGCATATGGATTGAGGACGTTAGGCAAATCTCTTCTTTTGTGCTATCTTACGAAGGTATATGTGTAATTTTATGCCAGTTTTTTTCATGTCATTCCAGTCGTGCATTAATGCACAGGGGCCTTGAACCCAGCGCGACCAGAGAAACCAAAACCAGACTGGACCACCAACCTGTGGCTTCAGCAAGGCAAACAACGCAGCTTTTGTCCCACAAGCGTGCACTCCTGCCAAATCGCATTAAACACAATTGCCACGCGCACACACTAGTACATTCACCTACACGCGCGTGTGCGCACATACGTGCAGAGAGACACGTGCGCGCACACACACACCACACACACACTGGCTCCAGCCCTGCCTCAGACGTCTGGCCATACTGGGCACTCACCGTTAAAAATGGGTGCTTTGTAGTTTGTAACACTCTGTTCTCTGTCAACGTATGTGCAACCTCATCCTGTTGAGAGTACATAAAGAGAGTGCAGTTAATAAATCATGACTTTTCTTTTCCTTTTAATAAAGACCTTTTCAGACAACAATGGCAGGCAGATAGTTTCCCCTGGAATCCTCTGTCTATTATTTATCACTGGCAATGGCCTGAATGCTGCCCGCCTGCACAAATCCAGCAAGAACAATCAGGTCACATCTGCACAGACCTCTACAGGGGGACGACCTTCCACAAAGCACTGCTGATAAACATCAATAAAATGTTCAAAAGCACAACATCATTTGCCGCTGGGTTATTCGATTTCTTTCAAACCCAACGATTTCTTATTTTTTTTCAGTTGTGCAGCAGATACATTTTATTTTTATAGAATGTTATTCATGATCACATCCTTTGCTGATTAATGGGACAAATCCGCTTTGTTCTCACCTTTGCGACAATTACTTCTTTCTTTAAGATTTTCATGGCGTAGTACTGGCCGGTTGCCTTTTCACGGACAAGAATTACCTTGCCAAAAGTGCCCTTCCCCAGCAGTTTTAAATAATCAAAGTTGTTCATGGTCTGTAAAGGCAAACATATACAAAGTATTAGAACAGTATGCCACCTCTTACCCAATCCCACCACCACTGTCACTGGTGTAAATCGTGCTGATATTTTTTGAAAGGTGCTAGAAAATCTGTAATTATTGTTATATATTGTTAATTTCTGTTACCACTGCTTATGTAATGTAAACACACAGCTTTAAGACAGCAATCACCATGAATGACGATATAGTAAATCAAGAAAGCCAATCCTCAATAGGCAAATTTGCCAAGAAAACTGTATTTGAGTTGGAAGATCTTTACTCGTAGACATCTGTTTGCAATACCAAAAAAAAAGTAAGAAATTATGCTTACACATGTGCTAGGCAATGGCAAAATGTATGTTAAACAAATGCTCTCCTGTGTAAGGTGTCCTATGACAATGTCGAGGTGCAATCAAAGACGTGTGAAATTCCACAGGTCACTGCACCGAGTTGACCAAGCTACCTACATGAAGTTTTACGGTCAGCATCAGGCAAAGGGAGAATGTGTGAAATTAGCAACGAGGGAGAAATTAGGCATGGGGAAGATGGTGTTAAATAGCTGCTATAAAACCATACACAACACATTCCAAGCAGATCCCTTTTACTCCAAACATGTTTGCATAATTGTGCCTTCCATCTATAAATGCAATTATTATTATTTAAAATGGCTTTTCCATGTTATTTGTTACAACCGCCCCCTCCTGCCGCCCTGACCCGCCACTCCAAAAGTCCATCATCGCAGCAGCTGCACATTCTTCGTGCCTCTCCTGACATCAGGTCGGCAGCTTCAGTGCCCCTCCCCCTCGCCTACCCAGCTCTGACCCCAAGACAGCTGAACCAAACAGCCCTGGCATTCTTTCCACTTTACAGCACCACAATTTGCCCGCCACACACAAACTACCTTAAATGAACATCTGCTTCCAGTCCAGGCAACAACAGTCATGAAGTTGTGGGGGAGTGGGGGGGGTGCATAGAAGGCACAAGCTTTTTGCTCATCCTTCACAAGACTCCTCCCGTAAAGCTCAACGAGAAGCGCGCCGGTCCGAGAGCCACAAACACGAAACCGGGATTATGATACCAAGCGCCACCCTCTGTAAGAGGTACGGCAGAGTGAGAGTTTGTCTTGAGCGTTCATCATTGACGATGGAGCTCACATTTGTGCTCTTTAATGGACAATAATCAACAAATGTATTGGCCAAACATTCCAAATGCAAGACCCTCCACTTCTTTGGGGATAAACGAGGCTTTCTTGGAATAATAAAGGCCGGTTAGTATCACCTGTAATTTAAACAATCCCAACTGCTGCCATTTCACTCCTGCACGAGAAATTGTTAGCAAATTATACTTTCAAACGTTCACCTGATTGTTGTGTTATTCTCAACAGCGGTTTCGATTGGCCCCTGCAGCATTCCCAGTGACGGAGCAAACGTTTCCACCACCGCGTATGGACACACGCATGAATGAGCGGCCGAGCGCTTGTCCCCATTATTTGTGAACGAACAGAATCTGCACGTGGCGCTTTGGTCATCCCCATCATTGTGCTCTGCAGCCATGGCCGTGGGGAAACACGGGGCAGGCAATAGGACCTGGCGCAGGCACGCGCACGGAACTTCCTGCATGCTGTAACCCAAGCTGCAGCAGTTGTTGAAAGCACGCGCTGGGAAGTGGCTCCAGAGTGGCGTGTTTAAATTTACAGAATCTACAGGAAGGGCTGTCAGGGTGACAACACAGATCATGTGCGATCCCTCACCCCATGTACGCACTCGCTAACACTCAAAATACTTTTTATTGCCGAGACACAGATACTCTTTGAGCATGTCTATTTATACAATACAATCCGAATCAATGAAGCGTCTGAATATAACCGTATGTCAATACCTTTTTTCTTTTTTGCAATTTAAATGCTGGTTAGAGTGAAGCTGACATTTTGTTATTGTGCTGCTACATTTTAGCCAAAATGTTTTAAATGCACAAGGAAGTTTTCGGAATAAATTAACACGTAATCCCTTCAAGTTGTAATTTTAAGATGAATTTCCTTTTAGTTTTAAAATTACATTTTAATTCTGTACAGTGTTTCTTTGTCAACTGTTTGCCAGTCTATTAAGCTTAGTCTTGAAGTGGTCCTTGCCTTAAGTGACTTCATTGCTCCAAGATCTTATGATGTTCAAGCTAGCATTTGCAGACTTTTGTGTGCATGAAGCAAAACAGGTTTGTGCATAACTCAAAAGGAAATACAGTACTTGCGGACATACGTTTACGTAAAGTTCAGCAGTCAATACTTTGCGAAATTACATCTTTGTGTTTGTAAACATACTGTTTGGGAATTTTAAAACACCATAAAGTACCCTGCTTGTTTTGGGACTAGGTCGTTTAGACCTTGAGAGTCCTGCCTTTTCTTCGCACTGCTGTGTTAACGTTACATTACCATCTACACTGATGCAGCGACTAACCTTTGTGGTCCCCCCCCCCATTAAGTATTTTGAGAAAGCAGCAGTTACTGTTTTCTTGAAGCTATGGAATGATTCAGCCCTGCAACATTTTGATAGACCTCTCGTGATGCACAAAAACTCATTCATATAATGTATACAAATATATACAATATACATATTAATAAACATCAATGCTAATACATGATTTGAAGCGCCTATCTTTCAACTGAAAACTATATCAATGAACCGGGGCACAGTTCCAACCCTACTTCCTCATGTGAAAACTATAATTATTACTACACAGAAGCATAGGATGGGCACAGACAACCCCAGGGTGACTGCTGAATATGTGCTGCGAAGGCGATAACACATGGTATAGACGGACAAAAGGCATGCAGACAAACAACCGACACGTCAGGTGCCACCCTTCATGTAAAACCGTATGCGGAAACGCCATACAGAAGAACAAAAGCAACGTCTGTGACAACGGCAGCTGCTGTGGTGCACCTGAGATAAATTCAGGCTGCTCAGCAGTAAAGCGGGGCTGCTTGGGTACAGTGCGCCAAGGCCACTGCCTGCGGTGTGCCCGACCGTGAAACACCAAGGGGCTTACCACTTTGGACTTGGGTTTGCTCAAAGTGGTGTCCATCTCCTCCGTGCTGGAGCCATCCTCAGGGGAGCTGGGCTTGCAGTCCATCGTCTCATCTTCCTGCTGCTGCAGGCGGTCAGCCACCGTCTGGATTGCACGCAGCCATTCCTCCCTGGCAACGCATGCGACCACACAAGCGTGCTGTCAGTCATTTCTCTAACCGCTGCCTCGGGTGCCACCTCAACAGGCCTACGGCCACCACCACTGTCCATTTGAAATGTCACCGAAGTCAGCAAGATATGCGGAGCAGGCACAACCATAATCTGATCATTTTACGTTTACGGATGATCTTTTTAATATGTGACATGTTGTCATTTGTCATTTGAGATGTTGCAACTACCCTCACGCATCTGCCATTGGTTAACTACGTCACTCACTTAATCAGACACCCACAATTTTTGTGCGAGTAGATCCAGTGCAAAATGCAGTATTATAACAAGGATTCATTTGAAAATGAACAATGTTTTTATTTTGTAACCAACACTGAAATGAACACAAAAACCACAGATAAAAACTATAAAAGGAAGTCAGTCAAATTATTGTATGTATTTAAATGGTGATGGATTATTGGGACATTTTCGGGAAATTCTACAGCTTGGTGGGAGATGCTCTCCGTTCAAGTGAGATTAGCGGCGGTCGTCTTGAGTGACAGATGAAGTAACTCCTGTTCGTACAACTTACACCGAACAGATAACGATGAGAAACACTAAAGGTGTTCCAGGACCACAACACCCACATACTGCTGGCATCACCACCACAATGGATAATAAATACAACGTGACTCAAGCCAAGCTATAGAACCCACCATAGCCTGAGCCATACCATTCCACCACCACGAGGTCATGCCACTACACTGCAAGGTTAGTCATCCTGCAGGGACAATCTCATCTAGTCACCTGTGCTATAGGATGATGGTTGCAGGAACTACAGGCACGCAACTCAAGATTCACGACGGTCTGTGGTCTGATATACTTTCTGGGAAGTCGTGCACTAGTATGTCATCTGTTCACACAGCCGCAAAATGTTTTCCAACACAGCAGCAACGAATCTCACAATAGATTATTGGTGAATGGAAAACATTTTGAATCATTACTGCTGCTGCTGAGCCTGCCCTATTCACCCCCTGCCAGAAACCGTCTAAACAGAGATTCCACGTGGACTGTACACAGTGTCATCTGCTCTTCTTTTTAGACGGTTTCATTACAACTTATGTTACAATAACTCAGAACCCAGTGATGTCATGTTAACTCTTATACGAATATTGTCAAGGTGATATTACTTTGATCCCTAGGCTGGAACAAAACATAACAATGCAATAGTTGAATATTCAGTGATGAATTTTAAAAACGTGAACTTTCTAAAAAACGAAACTCCAAATACATTATACAAATAAACATAACAGAAAAATGCAAACTGTAAAGAGATCATGAGCACTTTAAAAATGAGAAAAAGCCACAACCCATCACGCTCACTCAAGCGTGGAGCAGTTGAGTAAGATAGACAGTGCTCACGGGCACCGGGTGCAATCTGCCAACTCGCAGCCCTTACTGCTGCTGCCAATCAGCACATGACAAGTTCCCAAAACGCATCCACACACGCATCTGCACTAAGCCCACAATCAGGTATGGGATATAGGTCCCTGTTTTAATGTGGTATGAACAGGAAGTCATTGCGATACACAGTAGGAACACTTATCTCCAAGTACCATCTGATAAGATTTTACACTCCCCTAAAGCCTTCATGTTCCCACAAAAACACCACTGCATCTTTGAGTTTGCATAAAGTGATTTGTATTTTTGAAGGGTTGCTTATGCTCCATCCTTTTGTTGTACTCAAAACATTTTTTTTCACCATTCCACTATTGCTCTTCTTTGTCCATTATTAATTTATTATTCTGTGCAATCTTGAGTGCTACTGTTAACTTCATGATTAAGGTTGGGGTTTCATCTTTGTACACAAGTTGGTGTTGTGAGTTTCTTTACTTGTACAATCTTACATGCTACTCATTACTTATATGCCCTTTGGTGGTATGCGTTATGTTGATCATTTTGAACACATGTTGTCACAGGAAAACCACATCTAGAGCTTGCAAACTCACTGGGTACTTTCTACTCTAATTTACGGGTTTGCTGCATGTGCCCAGATCACATCTCCATTTTATGGGTGACGGAGCCTTCTCGCGCGCTGCTCCCAGACTCTGGAATGCCCTTCCATTGGAGTTTCGATCATCTGAGTCCCTAGGCATCTTCAAATCTCGTCTCAAGACTCACTTGTTCCGTTAGGCTTTCAAGTCTTCTGGCTATGACTGTTGATGCGGCTCCATATTGTCGTACCGGGATGATGGCTTTCTGCCGATCTGCGCCTGCTCAGGAACATTTATTACTTCCTTGTTTGTCGGAGAATTTTTTTTTAATCGCTTACTTTATGTCCTATAATTTATCGCTACTATTTGACTTTCAGTTGAACTGTCCTGATGTTGTTGAAATGCTGTTCTCTCCGCAGCTCTGTGCAGCGCTTTGTGACCCTCGGGTGAAAAGCACTCTAGAATTGCAATTATTATTATTATCAGCCCTACACTTAATCCTATGCAGGGTAGCCAGGGGCAGGAGCTTATCCCGGCAGATAATGGATGCAAGGCAGGGCCTTTCCCAATTTAGCCAGTAGGCCAATAAGCCTAGACTGTGGGAAGAAACTAGAGTACCCACGTGCAAATTCCACACAGAAAAGCACCCAAGCCTGGAATCGAACCTAGTTCCTTGCTGTGAAGTGAGAGCATTACTTGCATCAAACGTTTCCAACCAAGAACCTTGACATTCGCGCGGATGCCAAATAACGCCCAAACGAGCAAACGGCCGCGGTGGCACTGCTGCTTGCCACGGCAAAGCGGCCACGAACCTTTCGTGCGGCGTGTCCACGTGAAAGGTGCGCTCGATCACCGTGGTCCACTGCAGGCACCGGATCATAAATGTGTTCGCCCGCGGTCGCTCCGTCCGCATTAGTTGGCATTCTGCAAGCAGGTGAGGGGGGGGGTCAACAGCGGCGGGAGAGGGGAAGACATGTCAAGCGACGTGCACGCTGCTCGCAGACCACGCGAGACATCGTTGGACAATAAGCGCTCTGCAGAACCCCTCACTAGCCACTTTACATAAATACGCATTGGTTCATTTGATAAAAATGTGTTTTCATCATAAATAAATCAGTAAAATGAAATGTGGTTTACTGGAAATGTGAAGGCATATGTACGTCACACAGACAGCTACCCTGTAATATTATCGACTACAGCAGGCTTAGAATAGTGCCATGCTTCATATACCTCCCTTGTTACAGTTTTACGCTCCTGGTTCCTTTCTAAACATCAAAATGCATAGGTCTTAAATATTTGTTAACTTTGACATTCATAATGTTCACAAACACGCCTATCTGTGTATAACACTAATCGACAACCACACCGCTGTCATTTAAACTCATGGTGAATTTAACAAAATAAGTAGCTCACGGGGCCATGGAAATCGATCATGCTTAACCCAATTCACTTAGGGCATTCATAGGGCAACATATAACTATATGCAGGCAGAGACATAATAAATTAGGTTTTTGCTGCATATGAACAGGGCGTGTAAAATAACTCAAATGAAATAAAGGCTCTGGTCAGTAGATGAATGTTAAAAACAACTTTTTCATTCATCCACGTTTCCAAACTCCAACTCCGTAATGGGAAAGCCCATTCCAACACTTGTTGACGCTCCTTGTGGGCCTGTGGCTACTGTTGTTTTGAAGCCAAAGGAATTCCTGGAATTTCTGACAAAGTCGTTAAAGGATTAAAAAACTTAACCCAAACCTCTCCCACCGCCCACTCTAATCCCTATCCGTGACCCTCCATGCATTTACAAAGGCATTAATACCAACTACTTTGATGACAGAAATCGCATTCCGTAGCCTAGAACAACCTACGATCCATCCCAATCTGTTGAGATAAACCAGCTTCGACTGCACCTCAAAAACCACCCCCATTAAAAGTGCGAATTTTAACGTTGGCAAAAGCTGAAGGAATTACGACACGCAAAAAATCCCCCCTTTTGCTCAGATGAACCAACGTAAGTCGTGGCAATTTTCGCTTTATCTACCACCTGATTTCAACAGAGAGCAGAAGAAAACACTTTCCAGAAACCACGTGACTTCTGCTTTCATTGTGGCCAGTAGCTCATGCAGAACAATGCAATGCCACAATGAGACGATGCACACAAGCTGGCCTCCATAACCTCCATGGCAGCACTCGAACGCACGCACATTCACATACAACCAAAGATCCCCTATATAGCCTTTAGCTGACTGTTGGAGAAAGTGCTGTGAGCGAACACTTAAGGCTGGCACGTGAAGGCAGTGGGCAGCACCATGGTCGGCTGCCTCTGTCTTCCAAAAATGCTGAAGTTTACACACCGCACAAGGCACTCATTTAAAGTTGAGTCTGCCTAGGGGAGGCCCATGACTGGTTCAGATATTCATTACCGAAGTTGACTGAGCGGAAATTGAACTCGGGTCGCTGGCTTCGTAATGCAGTGCGCTTACCGTGACTCCCGACGTGCATAAAATTGCACACGTACTCACGCTCGCACAGACACAACGCACGCACTCCAGGCACAAACACAAACTCACACTCACATGCACAACCACACATACGTACAACAACCGCCATTCTTCACTAAATGGCATTGATATTATCACAGCGCATGTGCCAGGCCATATGCACTTTGCGGCCACGTTCAGTGTCGAAGGCTCACCGATGGGTCATAGGACCCACCCGAGTATAATGGGTTGCTCAATGACTGCCAGTAGATAATATAATAATATTACAATTCATAACATGCGAACATTTCATGCCTGGTCATGGACGAGACAAGGATTCGGAGGCACGAGAAGACTGCGGGGGGGGGGGTCGTGGTTGAGACGCGGAGACGTAGCGAGAAAATTGCAGACCAGGTGGTCAGCTGGTGCCAACATGCCAAGCACTGCTTCCTATATATTGTTTTATATATCCTATATATAATCTTATGCCAATTAATGAGTGTTTTTTTAGTTGTCGGAGGAAACCAGAGAATCCAAAGGAAAACCACGCAGAACAGGGAGGGAACAAACGCCAAAAAGAAAGATGCCCGAGGTGGGGATTGAGCCACCTCGAGCAGAAATTTCTTTCTGTGAGATGCAATTTTTACTACTACTATATAACCCTTCCGCCCACCTGTGCTCCCGACTGTGCCAACTTGCTGTGTGTTAGTCGCTCGGTGCTCAGAGCTCATTGTTATGAGTCACTCCTCTGCCCTCCAATGTTGTTCGAGGGCGACTGCATCCAACTGCCCGCTAGTGTCATCACAAGCCTGCTCCATAGAGATCAATCGTGAAACCACTGGTACCAGTCTTCAGCAAATCCACTCAACTCCAAGTCTTCCTGTGCCACATCAGTCCACCACTTCTCTATCCCGTGCCACTCCCGTTTAGTCACCTCCATCCAGCCAAACAGAAGCTGCATGGGTATTCGGTGGCTGGGCATGTGGGCCACATGACCCAGCCAACGTAGCCTCACCTACTGGAGGAGCTCACCAATGGGATTTTGTCCAGATCTTTCAAGAATTTGTGAGCTCCTAATAAGATCCAAACCTGGTTAAACCCAGGATGGGTCGTAGGCAGGTTATCCAGAATGTTTCAAATTGGCACAAATGATCTGCCAGACGGGTCCAGGCTTTCTAAGCATAGAGAAGAGAGAGCATGACTGTAGCTGAGAAAACCCAAAGCTTGTGTGGCACGACAGACCATGCAGCTTCCAAACAGCGTTACGCAGCCGATGAAAAAATAGCGTTGTTCAACTTGTTTCAGAATGAGACCTCCACTGATAAACCGGAACCGGTTATTAGCACACTGCCTAGGAAAGGAAACTGCTTACTCTCTCAACAACTGCTCTATCACACATGGGGAGTTGAGGAGGTGGAATGTCTGGAGGCATCAAATACCCTAGACCAACCCGGCCTGAAACCACATTGGGGTCTCACAAGCCTCTCCTCAGTGTGTCTGGCAAGGCAATGTTAAATAATCCTTGCCAGAACCTTTCCTGGCACACGAAGGAGGGAGATGCCCCTGTAGTTGTTAAAATCCTTGCAGTCCCCCTTTTCTTGAAGAGGGGACTACCAAGGCATATTTCCAATTTTACAGAACCTGTTCTTTGGTCCAGATAGTTGTAATAATGTCATGTAGGAGAGTCTGCAGACATACACCACCCTCTCTCAGTACTGCCCTTGGGAGATCATCCCTGCCTGGCGTTTTTCCCAGACAAGGCTCTCGATCGCCGTATATACTTTCTCTACAGATGGCACCTCTGTCAACCACTCACAGGGGGGTGGCTACTTCTTCCAATGATTGAGCCACAATGGTGTTATCTGGGTGGAGGCAAATCCCCTCCTTTAAGACTTCATAGAAATACCCAGCAAATCTGAAATCTTGTTTCTGGGAGTCAGAGATCAGATCACTATTCCTTGCTTTTAGGAAGGTAACACGTGTGACACTGCAAGTCACTTTTCTGATAGATTTTTTTTTTTACGTGAAAGTGATCAGGGGATACTGAGACAGATTCCATCGTCTCAACAACCCATCACCATCACTCATCCTCCTTGCAATATCGCACAGCTCTTCGAAACTCTGAGTGGAGACTAATGTAAGCCTCCTTGTTCTCGAACGTGGGATGTTGTGGACGGTGCGAGTGGGCCTGCCGCTTTCCTTCAAACAGTGGGAATGCCTCCTCTGGCAGCTCTGGACTGTTTACCCAATGCAACCATTCCAGCTACATGAGCCAACAGTCCTGGATCTCAACCATTTGCCTTCTGCATCAGGAGTGGAGGACAATGGCAGCCCAGCTGCAAGCGATCATGGAATTCTCGCTTGCAGCTTTTATCAGCAAGCCGAGATCAGGCCACTGTAGTTTTGAATAGAGTCTAGGTGGATGACCACCACCGAAGTGGAAAAATGCAAAATGCATCTTACAGATGACAAGCCGATTAATCAGAGTGCTGAACAGCTCCACGGTAGGTCCTGGTCTCAAGGACATGTGCTTGCACCTGCTATTCCACCACTATATATGGTGTGAACCATCTTGCATAGACACACGCACATGCACATGCGGCACGCTCACAAACACAAACTCTCACATGTACTCATGCACACTCACACATGGTGTGGGCCATCTCCCATAGCCGACATTGCCACCCCATTCCCAACCTCCCACCATCCCAATGCAAAGCACTCCCCTCCACAGCTCAACACAGCGACATGGGCCCACAACCGACCACTACACAGCAAGGCGCTTCATCTCGTGGGAAATTTCAGAGGTAAGAAACAGAAAGGCTATGTGGTGGATGCAGTTGATCTCATCTCATCTCATTGTCAGAACCGCTTAATCCTGTACAGGGTCACGGTGAGCCGGAGCCTATCCCGGAAGACACAGGGTGCAAGGCAGGAATACACCCACGATGGGACGCCAGTCCATCACCGGGCACTTTTAGTCTGCAAGCCAATTCACCTATGCAACAGCATATTTTTTGGACTGTGGGAGGAAAACGGAGTGCCCGGCGAAAACCCACACGGACACAGGGAGATCATGCAAACGCCACACAGAAAGGCACCCGAGCCAAGATTCGAACCCGGGACCTTCTTGCTGTGAGGCGACAGCGCTACCTGCTGGGCCACCGTGCCGGATGCAGCTCATGTTAATAAGAATTATGTTAAAATGTAGCCGACACACTAAATGTGTCGCTCTATCAGATATCAAAATTGTTGTTCATGTTAAAAACTTAAGTCCGGCTATAATACCGACAAATACGCTGGACACTTCTGCATGCACCGTGGAGGAGATGCCGTTTTTATCACCACCCGCATTATCATCACCACGAAAAGCGCACAAAGCTCTGTCTAGGCAAAGCCAAATGGACAACTGGCACAAGACCGCCATGAGAATCCAGCTCACAGCATTGGCAGCTGAGCAACATAGCATCGCTGTTCCCACAGCATCACTATTCACGCAGGATTACTATTCACGTGGCTGTATTACTCACACACGGCACTCGGGATAATGATAATAAGAGACGGCGAGCGGCAGTGGAGGGTCTCCGCCTCCAAGTGGTCTGCAGGAATCTTACTTGCAACGGAAAAATTGTTGAGGGGGTCCTGCTGGTCGGCGTCCTGGGGTTTCTCCTTGTAGCCGATGAAGGATCCGTCCGTCTTGAGCAGGAAGTACCGCGGCCGCCATGTCTTTATGTATTCACCTGCGCGAGCGGAGGAACGCACACAAACCGTCACACGGTAAATTTTTAAGTAAGCATAAACTCAACGGACTGAGTGGACGACCGGTTTGTCCCAGACAGCTCCAGCACGAGGTGATGACAGGTTATTTGAAAAATGAGCTCCTCCAAAAATGTCATTTGTACTCTTTAACGGGCCGGTCTCGACGTAAAAACCCCACATTTGTAGGACTCACTTACGGTGGCATGCCTTGTACTGTGAGATTTGTGAATTGTTGCAATTCAGGGTCATGATTTCGATCAAAAAGGAAAATGTTTTATATTGTTAGAAATTTGGCAGCAAATCGTATCTGCAAGGATCAAAAGTATATGAACCAATGTCACATCGTTGTATTGACACATCGATGTACCTCTGCAAGTTAGGGAGCTCTAGTGGAATGGTAGAGTGTGTTATTAGTATTTAGCGACATCCCTTCACACTGCTACCATCTCACCTGACCAACATCAGCCTAGAGATACTGACCGTAAAACTAGTCAACTATATGACACCCTCAAGTGGGAAACCATTGCAGTTTCAAGTGTTGTGTGGACCAGCCACTCACTAGGTGGCCAACGTTAAACAAACAACGACATATGGGGCAATATATTCCCAGTGAAGAAAGTTTTCTCGTGATTGTTTCAAAACACAGTTGGCAACTGGCCCCATGGGTTCTCTTAAAACCATTAAAGTACATAAAGTTAATGCCTAGAACAGACTTCACTTTATATGCCGCTTTATGGCCAAAACCGCTCGCACAGTGCGCTCGAATGAAAGGGTCTCTAATAATAAAGTGGGCAGCCTGAAGCCAACAAAGTAGCTTTCTTTGTTGATATTGATGGATGCTGGGGTTGCGAGAATTAGACGCTCATCAAGCAGATGCTCCTGCCAGAGGTCAGTTGCAATATAAGGTGTCTCGGCAAAAAGGCAAGAGCGTGAGGAAAACTCACAATGCACAAGAGCACATCAAAATGGCCTCGCCGTCTGGCGGGATCTCAACCGTGGTCCACGCTGGGTTGTCAGCGAAACCGTGTCTCCCCACCTCCGCCTCCCTCGGTCCCCCACCCCTTCCCCCCCCTTCCCGCGTCAATAAGGTGATAGTGGGGGGACAGCAGTGGGAGCGCAGCCCAGACGCAACCAACGAATCTCCCCTCGACCACCCGGCCCGTAGGTCTGTCGGGCATCATCCGACGACAGAAAGATTGTCTGCTGAAGACTGATAAATCCACAGCGTCCACATATTCGCCCCCCTTTTACCCCTTTTCGACCCTGTCCCGCGCTGAGCCGTGCAAGGTGGCAGCGGCAGCTGAATGGAGACTGTAACGTTAACGGGCATTGTCTCCACCACTCGCACTGCTGCTCGTGCAGCTATTAATTTTCGGGTATAAATATTGAAATGACCTTTTATCACGTGCAGGCCGCGCCTTTGTATGAAACGCGTTATTTATCCAACAGTTTAATTAATATGGTACGTTACTGAATAACCTATTACTGCGCGCTGTTGTAAATTTTGCACAAAACAGGTTTGAGAGAAATTTGCAACTCAATAACAGTTTAGTCGAAACAAACCCCTTGTATATACAACAGTATTAAACAGGGCAGATGAAATGTGGTAATACATGAATACACTTTCTTAAGAATATATTTTACAGTAGGAGTGATTTTCTGTAAGAGCATTCCTTTGTAATGTAAGACTTGCGAAATCCCCGTCCACATACACCCTGTCTGCTGGAGCTTTACAAAACAAACAAGATATTCCACATTCAGTGAAGGGGAGAATAAAACTCTAAAAATACATAAAATAGTTGATTCTTTCTGAAACTGCATTAACGTTTCATTGTACTTGCTACACTTGCTTTCAATGAAGGGAATATGACGAATTACATTTTTATTTCTTTCAAGACTACATGTCTTCCCCGTAAGTACATAGATGATTCATTATTTTATTTAAAACTTGCAAATTTATGTTTTTATCTTGGTAATGCCAGAACTATATGGTATAGGGCAGGACAGCCGGTATTTTGCAACCACAGGCCAAGCCTCCCCAGGTTCACTGAAATCGTAGGACAAAATGCAAAGGTTAAACCGAGTGGTCACGGTCCAAGTGCAGCAGACGCTACGTCGTCTTCCGATTATGGCAGCAAAGTTGGACACCAGCACAAATTGAGGACAGGTACCCGGAAGCACAAATGACTCTTGCAGACTCACGCACAGTCACTCGCTCTATCGCTCACTCACTGGCTTGCCCAGTCACTCACTCGGTCAATTGGGTCGCTCCATCGCTCACCCACTCCATCGCTAGCTCGCTGAGTCACTCAGTCGGTCGTTCACTCCATCACACACTCACTCGTTCACTCCTTCGCTTGCTCACCCGGTCACTCACAACTATCGTTCGCTCACTCATTCGTTACATCGCTTGTGCACTCGTTCGCTCCATCGCTCGCTCACTCATTTGACTATCACTCACTCGCTCACTATTACTCATGCGCTCATTCATAAACAGCTAAATTATAAATGTGATAAAGCAGCGCTGCAATCCAGAGCTAATGACCTCACGAGGTACAGCTGGCTCGTGTCCAGAAAATAGAATGGTTTCAGCCAAACTGTCTAACCCTAACCCTTTCGCCAGTGATTAGATAATTGTGCCGTTTCCTTTATACCACTTCTGCTTGTATGCAATATTGTTATTTGCATATAATTTGCATACATTACAAATCGTTTTCCCCAGACACGCTTAAATGCACACATCGTGAACAAAAGCATTAACTTTAATCAGTACATTATTACTAGGTCACCAGTGACCGCACACATTAAACACTGTAATTAAACTAGAGTAATCTAGTCACAAAGTTTTTTCCAACGGCAAGGAAATCTAAATAATCTTAAAACGGATATTGCCGCAGCTACAAAAAGCATCCTCGGCAGCCATGATGACTCAACTGCAGAGTTGAGAACCAAAGGCATAAATATAATTTCTTTATTTCATTTTTGTATCATGAATGCTTCATTAATGCCGCACATTCAGTGGATTGTTTAACAAAAAAACGTCATACGAAATCAATTAGAAGGCTAACAATCCACCGGTGTGTCATATCGCCAACGTGCCAGGATCTAAGCCCCGAGCGCCATCATCACGAGGCATGTAATGTCAAGAGCATGCTGAAAAACCCTACCACTGCTGCCGCCAACACAGAAACACCATAACAGTGACCTTGCGCAGCTGCAGAGCATGCCAATTAGCTCTCAGATGAACAAAACCCATCTCACACACACGTGCATTACGCAAATCATCCATACACGGTACACGTAAGTTGATACGCACTATCGCGGGGAATGAAAAGCACCTCTTACCTACATCTCATTAAAAGAGGGGAGGGGAGAGAAACAAAGCTTGTTTACATGGGGGAAGTGGGCACGGCTATTTAGTCAGGCACAGTGATTATCGGTAGCCGCGGGCAAACATGTTTTTGTCCAGAGGAACCATCTGCTCTGGATTGCTCTCAGAAACACCTGCGCCGCAGACGCTCCCATTGTGTTAAGGACCATCATCTCTCTCGCGCGCGCGCGTGCACAGCAAGTCCGCACACGCACGGCACAGCTGTTCACCGCTGCCGAGCGCTCGCGTGTGCGCGCTACCTTGAAGAAAAAGGTTCGTGGGAGGCGGAGTCAGTGGTGTCGCTGCCGCTACCCATATCAAGGCGTCGCTGTGCCAACATATTATGGGCATCTTAAAAGCGGCGCGCCGTTGACATTCTGTTCCGAAGCGAACACAGGCTCAGCCAACAAATGTGTTTGTTCAAAGCAATAAAGAAAAAACCCACGAAAAACCCCAGACTGATATTCATCACGGTCATCCACGAACAACTCTTATAAATTAGTCACATTTTTTTTGTTAGAAAACCAATTTCCAAAAAAGAGTGGGCGTGCACGTTGGCTTAGTCACAGACCAGGGTGATTTAGCACTTTGGTTCAATGGGGAAATTTCGGCGCAAGAGCCATAAAAAGGTTGTGTGCAAACTGTTTTTGCTTGGTTTTGAGCTGTGAAATGATTTGATATCCCCAGCCTTTATTGGTCGCTGATGAAAGTGCCTGCAGCCAGAGCGGCGTGTGACAATAAAGCACCGACTACAACTCCACACCATTACTCAACTTAAGGGGCAGCTTAAATGGCACAACCACATCTACCTGTGCATCCCAAAAAAGAAAGGTTTGAAATGTGCGTGAGGCTGCAGACAGACGGAGGAGAGAGGATACGTTCTGGCCTACATTGCAGCGTCGCTGGCACGTGTGAGCAGTGAGAACGAGTATGGATTTAACGTGGGAGTCTCTTAATAAACTGAATAATCAGCTCTCATTAGCCGCATTGGCACGATGCATTAAAATTCATTATCCATAACTTAACATTTCATGGGCGATCGTCGTCCATGCAAATAAATAATTACGCCTCCGCAAGAGTTACCCCAATATACACACACTCGTGCAATCTCCACTTGCTCAAATCCTTTGTCTGCATCAACCACAGTTCCGACCCAGTCCTTGCAGAGCCGATACGCATTTAAGCCTAATTGCTTGTGACTTCCAGCATAACCTTAGAGGAGGAGGCACATGGAGACAAATGAGCAGATATTGCTGCTAGAGCAATACTGCTAGAGTCCTCACTTGCACATCCATCCACGATCACATATCCCAGTACTGATGTCTCTCCACTGGCTACTGGTTAACTACAGGATAGAATTCAAGATCCTCCTTCTCACCTACAAGGATCTCAATGGCGCTGCTCCAACATACATCCGTGATCTACTTCAGGCACCCTGCTCAATACAACTTTCATCCACCAATACGGGCTATTCATCAATACGGGGCCTTCTCGCGCGCTGCTCTAAGACTCTGGAATGCCCTTCCATTGGAGATTCGATCAGCTGAGTCCCTAGGCATCTTCAAATCTCGTCTCAAGACTTACTTGTTCCGTAAGGCTTTCAAAGCCCTCTGGCTAGGACTATTGATGTGGCTCAATATTGTCATGCCGGGATGATGGCTTTCTGTCGACCTGTGCCTACGCGGAAACATTTATTCCTTCCTTGTTGAAGAATTATTGATGATTGATTCGAAAAGCTGCTCTCTCGGAACAGCCGCGTCGATCGCTCCCTCTCCTTCCATCGTGACGATTCGCCCACACGTTAGAGGCATCCTCAGGCGCTTTGTGTGTGTGCCGTGTGTGTGCCGTGTGTGACTCCTATTTATATGTAGGTACGATGTATGTTTTAAGTCTCTTCTGTAGCGTTGCTTTATTCCAGGAACAATGGACAAAGGTCGGGGTCCATTTGAAAGGGTTCCATTGTCTTGCTCACACGCCGGAATCACATTCACGAAGGAGTGAGACGGAGCGATCGACACAGCTGTCAAGAGAGAGCAGCTTTTCGAAGAAATCATCACGCATCCAGCCGTGAAAACCTACATCATTACATTGAAGAATTATTTTTTCTCCGCCTATCTTATGTCCTATAATTTATTGCTACTATTTGACTTTCAATTGAATTGTCCTGATGTTATGCCGTTTTCTCAACAGCCCTGATTTAAAAAAAAAAACGTTACTGTTGCTGATTTTCCATTCTTATGTCATTGTTGTTGACATGCCGTTCTCTCCGCAGCTCTATGCTGCACGTTGTGACCCTCGGGTGAAAAACGCTCCATAAAAATATGCAATTATTGTTGTCCACTTAACAACGTGAATAAAACCGAGAGACCAACGTGTTGACAGGTTCTCTACAACATCGTCCAAGTACGCTGTGAAGATCCGACAGAGGGCACAGTCCTGCATGCATGACCGAGGAGGAGTGCGTGAAACCGTGGCTCTCTGACGTGAGTGAGCCTTGCTGGAGAGACGCCACAAACCCTACCTCTTCCTCTGCTGCCTTCAAAAATTCATACAAAAACAGTCTCAAACTAAGGGTGCCGGAGGGCACGCACCCCTCCGGGTTAACAATAGGCGCGTGGCTGCATTTTGCGAAAAAAATCTAAATGCAACCGTACAATTATACAAGACTGTGGCCACATCCAATGGGCATGTTTTATATTTGGCACAGACCTCCCAAAAACGCACATGCTCTGTGCTGCTGCCATTCTTAACCAAGGAATGCAGCAAAAGCACTAATTTCGGTCACGTGACAGCAGCCCGGTCCATTCCTGGAATTCTACACCACAACAACAGTTTTGGATCACTTCGAAGTGTGCTCCCTCCATCTCTCCACGTTCCTAGGAACGTTCCAAATGGCAGCTGGCTTGAGCACACGTGGGTAAGCACACACTTGTCTGGATCCAGCCGGTGCACAGTTGACCGAACACGCATCGGTCCACGAGTAAAGCACTCAATGAATTGAAGAGCAAACGGGCAAACTGTGGCATACGCGGCAATGATCGGTGGAAATGGAAAATATGCAAATTTTAACTTGCCGGTAACAATGTTACCGAGTTTCGTCCATTACATCACCCGGCCAGCATTGGGCACCGCAGCGATTACGAGAAAACGGACGGAGCACGTGTTAACCATCCCTCGTAACCCATAACGACTTTCCGCATTCATCCACGACGTTTACACAGGCATACACACTCTCATTTAGTGTTGGGCCAACCATCTTCCTGATCAATTATAAAAACAATGTGATTTATTTAAGGGTCTTGTATTAGGATGTTTGACCCGTTAGATTTGTAGGGAGATGTTTGGTTGTGGACATAAGCCAGACTGCCTTGAGAAAACCCATAAACTTGATAGGTGAATATATAACGCAATCACAAGTCCACAAGCATGGGTTCTCAAACTCATTTAACCACCTGGCAGCACTGTGTTTACAAGTTTCATAAATCTGTGCGCTCTACTGACCGACCAACACTCATATGGACCGGCAACACTTTGTGAATTGCAGGCTTGCGCAACCACCACGACTAGGCCTCTACACTTTAGCAAAAACAACGGCCGTAAATTCACACGGGGAACATGGCCATAAAGCGAATGACTGCACGTCTGAGCGCCATGTGCGCCGTCGTCCCCTTCCAGCTGCCCCCTCTCCTTCTCCTTCTGCTCGACACCCTGCCATAAAATCCTGGGCAGTGGGAAGCACGTGGAGAGCAGCTCACTATACCCCACACCCACGCACGCCACAGATACCTCGCGGCCAGCCATGGGGTGGAAACTTTCAGAAAATATGTTCGGTTTTTTTTATATTCCAACAGTGCAGATAAATTCTTAGTTATTTTAGGTTATGTTTATTCGATGTTTAGTGCTGTGTATAGTTGAAATGTCTTGCGGGGTTTCCGCTCACTTGCCTAGAAGGAATATATATGCAAATGACCAGGAAATTAATTAATAAATGGGCTCCTAATTCTGATAAGTGGTAAAAATTAAAACAAAGATAACTACGTGAACACTGGGATAATTTTTCCATTCACAATTTTTCACAATGGAGCCCTGTGAAGGTGTGGGATGCTTGGGTCACAGTCCAATAGTTCATACGCGCTATGGGCACTAAAAGTTTCAGCCACTTGTGGTGCGAATGATGTCCCCTTGCTGAACACAGTATCCTTTGATATTCATTATCATTCGAGTCCTAACACTGCGGCAATATCTCTTAACGCTTATTGCAGAAGTAATGATACTTGTGTTCATGCACTATTCCACTTTTGCATTTACATAAAGGTTGTGCTCAAAATCAAACCAACACCTGTCCCCCTTCTCAGCCAAAAGTGGAGTGCCCGAACTGAGGCGACCATTGGTTTTGTTTAGGAACACTAAACACGTTCTAAAATAGCACATGTTTTGCGCAACAAGCATAATTAATAAATGTGAACAACACACTCCTCGTATCGTCTTATATCAGCCCACGCACCAAGACATCCAACACTGGGGCCCGCAGCGCAACAACATTGGCCTCATTTTGGCCAACAGACTGGCTGAGAGCATAAAGATAAACATCCCCGTATAGCCTCAAACTTCTGAGCCAAGTGCTGTGAGTAGTATAATAGCTATTAAGGCTGACAAGCACACGAGGGTGTGGTTAGCCAGCACCATGCCCGACCGTTTTTTGCTCTATAGTGGCAATGTTTACGCACAGCACCAGGCACTCCAGGTACTTATTTAAGGGCCTAATAGAGGCTCAGAACCGGTTCAGAAAACGTCGCTGGTGTTGACTTTGAGAGGGAATCGAACTAGGTTCATAGCGCTTCACACTAATGGCTACACCATCGCTCCCCACCCATGAAGGCCCAAACACTCCATCATACCATGCAGCACCTTCCCGGTCTCTGTCGAACGACTACACCCAAAGTTGGGCCCACGTCTGAGAGTGGGGTCGGGACGATCCAGGGCGTCGCCATCTACTCACCCATTAACTGCCGACCTAAGTCGTGTAGCCCCAGGACCAGTTTTCCCACTTCCTGTGCCGATGCTACGGACGCTGCTGACGCTGCGTACTCATGCACAGCGGTGTTGCGGGGAATTTTTTTTCTCACTCATAATGCTCGGAAAAACACTTATCCCATCGGCGCTACCCTCTCTCCAAATACAAAGCACATGCTTGTTGTTGAGCAATCGGCAATACATTTGTCACACATGGCTTAGGTATAAGTACGTTAACTAATTGAACCGCTGTAAAATGTAGGCCCAAATCAGTGTTTAAAGGGGAGCACGATATATTTTTAATTTGGTGTTTTACGTGAATAATGAATTAACACATCACCAGCAGGGTGTTGACTAAAAAGCTCGTGAATTTGAGGCACAAACGATTACATGAAATGACAGCTGATAACGGCACCAGTGCCACAAGCGTACCCCAGGTTAATGAGTTAACGCAGTCCACACGCTGCCCCCCGATGCCCATGCGGCTGAGGTCACATCGGCCCAGCACAAAGCCGCCAGGGAATTCGTACATGAGGCCACCATTTGACACTCGTTCAATTAGCAATCGCCGGGGTTTTACATTACATTGTATATTACATTGTAGGCACCGAAATATTTTTATCGCAGTCTTTCGATTGACATTACGGTGTATAACCGGATAAGCGGAAGAAGATGGATGGATGGATTACGGTGTATAATGCTCTTATAGCTGTAGCGGTGATGCGCAGACTTGCACTGAATCCACAAATCATTCCACTGAGCATCTACTGGATTGAGGTTAGGCATTAATACACTGGACTGCGTTGGGCTGCGTGAAACATCAGCGTGCCTCATGTTGACAGCAGCAAGACGCACGCACAGTGGGTATACGGCGAGTGCATCATAACTAGTTATGCCAACTCGTTGCAGCGAGTTAGCCTGCGGGGCAACAGCAGGCTCGCTAAGCGTGGAATCAGCAATATTTGGCAGCGCAGGCAGTGGGGCGACGCGCTCGGGGCCCGTCCACCCATCCCATTAGCGTTCCACCCGCGTGCACACGGGCGGCGCGACGGCGGTGGCGGCGTCCGAGACGACGCAGACATGACACAAGCAAAGCACTAACGAGCGCCGCGCGCTACCCGCTATGCCAGCCCCCCCTCCTCCCTATCCCCACAACCGCCGCCCCCCCCCCACGAGGAGAGGTCACACCGAGGTTAGCAGACTGTCTGGCCCCGCTCCACCAATGGAGAGAGCGTCTGCCAGCGATGGTCCCCACCCACTGCATGCGCAGAGAGGACCTGCATCATCCCCAAGCTCCGCCACCACCATCATGTCACAACCATGGCCATTACTTATCTCCCTCTGCATTCATGTGCTTGATGGACACCACTTTCTTTGGGAGGGGCGTGGGGTGGGGAGGAAATCCTCGGTGAATGCTAGAAACACCAGGGTATCATTAGACAAATCTTTAACGTGAAAAGAAAGGTGACAAGAACTGTTCCTTTTATGTGAACTGTGTGTAAAATAAACACGTGGATGCGTTAAGGATCCACTGTGAATAAAGAACCTCTCGTGGGGACAATAATAAATATCAATGTGTGTTTGCTGCAAAGCAAACCTTTAGACATTTTAGAAGTACAACTCATCCCTTCACGCTGGGAATAAAGCTCGATTTGGAGATTCCCGGTCAGCCATGGCATTGTTCCCCAACAATGGCAGCAGCATGAGGCTTTTCAAATGGGGAGGCGGGGGGGGAGAAAATCTGACAAAATATGTGTTTTCCAGTTACCATGGGCCTAGCCCCTCAATCCCTTTTATCACAGAGTGGAAAAATACACGCCTGCCATTTTGTGTGAGTCAGACTGGTAAGCTGCAACGCATCGGTGCAGCGTGAAGCCATCCGTCCTCCTGCGTGCACTCGTTCCAAATGCACTCTCTTCACGCGTGGAGACATTGAAGTTATCCCAAATGTAGTATTAGCTGCAGGACGAGAGACCAGTGAGGAAGAAAACTCACTAAATGTCGCACATGTCCCAGGGTGAGATAAACATTAGCAATCAGATCACCCCCCAGCTAATCGCCTCCACTTTTTCGAAAGATTATTTTATATTTCCCTTTACTCTCTTAACAGGACTGTTAATCCCACATTTACTGTTACGTTGCTTAATACACAAAGAACGGCGTAACATGTTATTTTGTCCGACGCACTTGCCACTAGTTTACTTACTGCTCACCAAACCATGAGCCCTATCACACCCGCCAGCATACCATAAAACCTGCATACGTAACATAGCTCTCCACCAACCAATCCATAAATTGGAAATAAACCGTTTCTAAACTGTTAAGGCAACTTTGCAGCCTACTATATTTGTCAATGTGACCAGTTTCATTCATTTCACTGACAATGTCGAAAATGTCGAAAATGTCCCAGAGGGAGCCCAGTGAGTGACTGACAGAACTGGACTGACAAGGCAAGTGGGCACTGCTCACACAGATGAAGGAAGCAAGAATATCAAAACACGTGTGATGAATCACACCCAAATTAAGACGCATTTAATTGAATCTTCGCATCTCCCAGCAAGGCTAGTGCATGAATGGATTTTGCACCTGCAATCATTAAAAGTCTCAGCTATGAGAGATATTCGCGTCAAATGTAATTTCTCCGGTGGCCCAAGCCACTCACGGTTTCTGCCACTCGGCAGCAGCGAGTTTTGCAGGGATTACAGTACTAATCCACCGCAGCCTTCCAATCACACGAGACAGAAGCCACCGGGGCCGTGCACAGACATCACATGCCATGAACCACCGACTGGTTCACGGCACTAGGCTGCTTCCACCGACGTAACGACATCAGTGGAGTCCGGCCAAGAAGAGATTTCGGGGCCGCAGATCAATGTATACTCATCCCTACCCTGCCCCTAGCGACAGTATGACATTACTACCGGTGTTTGGAATTCAAATGCCATCATAAATTTCCCCTTCAGGAATACACAAGATGGGTGGGCATGAAGCATAGGCGCCTGAACAAGAATTTTGTAAGGGATAGTGTGGAGACTGTCCGATAGTGGTTTCTAGATGCATTTACACAGAGCACCACTTGCATAGCCAGAATGTCACAACCGATGCTGAGTGTGTACCCAGCGAGTTTGTCGTAATAAACAAAATTATAGTTTGTGTTCACAGTTATATAGGACGCAGTAAATGGTACATATTGGTGCCATCTAAAAGCGTGGCAACCTTTCACCTTCCTCTCTGCAGTTTTCTCTTGCCTCAGATTAATTCCCTCTTTCAATGAATACATTCGACATTGAACGAATACTGTGCCAACCGTTATACATTATAAAATGACATTATTAAAGCACTGCAATAGAAGGTATGAGAAAGTACCAACGCATGAAACGAGCCTCTCTCTCACCATGAAGATGTGAGAACTCGAATCAAAATTTGTATATTTCTCTTGCGGTAACGTGTCAAAAAATAACACGAGAAATAATATCCGTTTCGAGGGAAAAATGACACTAGCTTTACAGTATGTGTGTGAAAAGTCAACGAGAATGGAAGCAGATAAAATATTCTACAGCTTGTTCTAGTTCATCAGTGATGGCCCCAGATAATTAGTCATCAAGCAATGATTAAAAGGGATAAATTATAAGGCTAGAAGATGTAGGTCCAATACAGACAACGGCTCGAATCCGCGATGAGCAATACCGCACTTTAGCGCTAAGGGTCACTGGCAACAAATTCGAAGAGCTGAGTTATGTCGCACGACTGAGTCCAAATCCACTTAATATTTTGCTCTTTGCCACATGTTAAAATTACACAATGCTTACATGACTTTTAAAACATATGCAAATTGTGAAACAAATCTGTTGTAGAGTTTATGTTACTGCCACAAGAACTCGGTTTTGTTTAGTGAAACACGCACCAGATGAAAAAACTGCCATTAGGCACAGCTCGGCAAGATATTTCAAGCTGCACCCCCCAATCTACCCTCTCCTCCCCCTTTCATTAACATGCTCTGACACCACAAACCAAATCTGTTTTTCCACAGTCATCAACACAACGTCGCTTTCAGTCGAGTGCCCGTGCCGAATGCCAGACTGACCAAGTGACGCCGCTCTAAATAAAAACAGGCCGGCGTCTTTGCTCTTCTTTCAGGCGCAGTTATTTTAAAAACACAAAATCCGTTTTCCCAGAACTACGTTCCGTGCCAAGTGTGAGCGCTGGTGCAGTCAAACAGCAACCAGTGTCCAGAGGGCCTCACGTGGTGTGGCCGCAGCAGCAACACCCGAGGAGGCCTCCAAACACGGCCGGTTAGGCCGTACCCAGTGCCCTACCCCCGCGAGCAAAATACCAGCGGCGCCTGTTAAATTCTTCTAGTTCCAGGCATACATCTGGATCTTATGCGTATACATTACTGCTTTGCAATCTTTTAATAACGCCACACGGTGGGCTTTTTTACTTAGGTATACACTGCGTGTGACGTCCACGTTGCCAAGATTTGGGAACAATGTGAAGCGTATTTTCTAAGAATTATTATAGGACATCAAGGTATCTGACAAAAAACAACCCAGTGTGTTACGCATCGGAGATCTACGCAGACTTTTAACAACACTTGCCGCAACCCTGCTTACTACCGCAGCCGGCCAGATACAGTTTAAAAAACCAAAGCTGTTCCAAGTTAAGCGCCACAATTTCTTGCATACTTTTGTAGAATTGCCCAGGCTAGCAGGTCTAGGCAGACTAAACAGCTTTTCCACAAGCTGGTGTGGAATGCGAACGATCTGTTGTCAAGCGGCATTTTCAAACACTGTGGCCTTAAAGCCAGCATAAATCTGGTTTGCCTTTAAGGCACTAAAATGCCGTGTAGGATATACAGTGCTCAGCCATCCTCTGTAGGAACGAAAACAATAACGTAAATGTATCTGCTGGCAAAACTTATTTACTGTCAGCCAATTTCAAGTATGTGAATAAGGCATGCAGGCATGTGCAATGGTGCTCACAATGGTCATCTTAATATCATGACCAAAATTGAGAGTCCTGGTTAAAGTCAAGCATGGATGACCATTGGCAAGCCACTCCACCAGTCTTCGAAGACATTCCCAGAAGATAATCGTGTTTACGTTGGGGGCACGGAGGATCCCCGCGGGCAACACACCTGAAGAGACCACACACTCGCCCTTATGTGGCCCTGCGTACCGTAAAATTCCTGCGTGTAAGCTACACAAACAGCGAGGCTCCTGCCAAAATAGGCACAGACGGAGCGGGGAAAGAAATCCACTAAACGCTCGGACATCGATGTGAAGGACTCGCGCTGGCTGCAAGTTGTGACTTAACAGGCCAGCTGTATAAAATACACTGTGTGTACACTTCTATATACTGTATATAATAGGATTATTGACAGGTCACCGTCAATCCACTAAATTGAGGCCTTGCATACCACGGTTACTGTAATAATGTTTATATCGTGTTCATCTCAAGCATGCTGACAATTACTTTTATGACCTTAATACTGCAAGCGCAGCTATCAGCTTCACATCGTTTAAATATCTAGTAACATTTTAAAATCTTTCTGCATATTTGTTCCAACTGAGGATAGCTCCCAATTAAATCATGGTCCGATGCCTATGGTTTAAATAAAAGGCTGTGTACACACAAAGAAAACAATGGCTGACTACACGTGGAAATAAGCGTCAGGAATTGTAAGAATATGAATATACCTGCAACTAAAGCTACTACAACTATCGGCATCAAAAGAGTGTTCGCCAGAGAAACTTTCCACCAGGAAGACAAGATAAATTGTTCTGCCAAACCAGATCGTCCGGATTTTTTGACTTTTTGTTGTATAATATACATGCTAAATAAACACACTTGAAAATAAACACAAAAGAAATGCCAAAGCACTTCTTTTGAAAACCCTTTCAAAACAAATGCCCCTTTTCACCTTCCCCCCCAAAGGTCCATAATCATTTTAACGTGAGGTAACCTGCGTTCGCTCTAATACAACTGGCCTACGAGAGTGCCAATTCGGAGTTTGGCAATGGAGATACCCCCTTCCATTAAAACTGTTAAAATTATCTAAGTGGCTACATTTATTTTGCACTCAAATGTGGAATGCGTGACAACACCGGAGGGGGGCTCTTTGCATTGAGTGGGGGACGCAAAGGCGGCCGAGCTGGAAAAACACTGCGCCCATGACTGCGCGCAGTCAGGCCACGCCTGCCACGACATTTTCTGCCGTTTATTATTATTCTCCAATGAGAGACGCGCAGCAGAATCTAAAACAAACACAACAGCGGCATAACACTTGGGCATAACACGAGCCCGATGGCACGTTCACAACGGCTTGGTGACTACGCGTTTTCCCCAACTCAAATCAAGTTTTAATGCCGCACTTACGGCCCGCAAGGCTGCTCTCGCGAGCGGTCAGGACTTTGCAGAAGGACTGTTTTCGTGTGGTAAGGTAGTGTGATGGCCGGCGAAGTATGACAAATCTTCAACCACATAGACTTGAGTCATTTAGATTGTTTTGTGCCACGCCGCTGCTGATGGCACAGTAACACAAAAAAATACATGAAATAAACCCAAACCTACACCCTGCAGTAATTTTATGACCTATACAATTCGCTCACACAACCCAGTTTTTAATCGGCATAAATCGGTGAAGAGATAAGCCACGCACGATTAAAATTCATAACGTATGAAAACAAACTCTAACTTGTATTCCACGTCAGCACAGTTAGTCGCAAAAAATTCCCACTAACCAAGCAGAAAGAAATAGCAGATCCACATTAATTTGACCACCCCTTCTCCGACAGTGGCATGAAGCTGTAAACACCCCCCCCCTCCTTCAAACAGTCTTCCGACTCGCACCAAATCCCGGCAAATACCACGATACCTCCGCGGCCACATTGCGTGCCTTCGGCTCCCGTGGTGGTGGCCCTTGCTTTGGCAAGCCACCTGCGGGATGCATGGCACTGTGCCCCAGTGCTCGCCGACCCCGGCCCGTGCGGCATGCCTCACGGCGCCACGCTGGCCTCCCCGGACATGGCTGGCTCCGGCAGCGTAACCCAAACCCCCGTGGCCGAGCCAAAGCGGCTTCACGATCATTATCACAGGCGCAGTCTTGCGCTTAAACCTGGGGGCCTCAGTCAGGCATCTCACCCTCTGCCGAGCCCACCTCGCTTCAACAACTAAAGCCAATCTGCCAAACAGGTCTTAAATAGCACTTCCTGGGTCAGCGGGGGCTGCGGATGTACCAGCTACTCGAAACACGCACCTGGGATTGAGCCAGGCCCTACTTAGTCTTGTCAGAAGCCATTCTTTGTGAGGAACGGTGACAGTATCGAGAGCCATCTTCATCACTTTTTTTATTTTCATAGGCAATATATTTATCTACCAAAGACTTAGCTCTAATTGCCAAGCACACAATTCAGACATTCATACCACTCCAACACCATTAACGGAGTCCTTTTTCAAAGTCGTCATGAGGTGATAACAATCTGACTGCACACCGTACGTGCTGCTGCTGTTACTCACGCATCCTGTTGTTCAGCGATACATTTTGTTATATTAATATCATCCTCATTACAGCACCAGTAAAGATCAATCTCGAAAACGATGCAGCCAAAGTAACGCTTTTTAACGAAAAAAGTACAACTTTCTCCTAGGCCATCCATCACAACACTCCATACCTCCAAGGCTCTTACAATAAATGATTTACAAAAACCCGTGACCTTTGCTCGTTGCTGTGCTCGTCTGTAAACACGGTGCTGTGTGAACGCTCTCGATCCACCCACCGTTACTCTCCATTCACACGGTCCACATTCATTTTCCTTTCCATGTGTACGGCCTTCCTCCATAAAGCTCCATTGTGAAAATAAAACATTAAGAAACAAACACGTGCTTTACGTCATGTGTTTTCGCCGAACTCAATATAGCGCTGTACCACCAATTTTTTTTACAGACTTTTTAAAAAACTATACATTACACGGACTCTTTAAAAAAGAATAATCTAATTGTGGCCTATCTAAACATATATAACTTTACTCTGCACACAAAGGCAGAGCTATAGAACATGGATAAGTAATATTTGGTCTTTTCAGAGTTCCCATTATTTGTGTGTATATATCATCACCAATACCCGCTTAATCCTATACAGAGTCGCGGGGGTCTGGAGTCTGTTTGCCGGTCTATATAAATAAAATAAGGTAATTGGGGATTAGAATCATAGATTAACTTCCGATTTGAAATAAATACACGTTGATGTGATGTATTTACCATTGAGTTGTCAATATTCTGACATTCGCTCTAAACTACGGTTTTGTTACTCGTTACAATGACAAACTTAACCAAAATATCATGATGGTGTAAGGATCTTATAAATCATCGCCTACTTGACTGTCCAGTCCAATAACAGCTTGCGTAACTCCACAACAAAGTCACAAAATGATCACTTGTTGGAGACGCAGTACACAATCTCAAAGTGCACTGCAAAGTCCTGTGCCTGCTATCCGTGTTAAATTAACATTTTAATCTAAACAACCTCTGTGCAAGTGGCAATGAACAGTTAACATTAACACAGTTTCAAAACATAAAAGTTGAAAAGCCATGGTCACAGAACCCGTTTAGATATACGTTCAAAGCTGCAGGACATCACGAGGACTGGTACAACGGCAGTTCAGATAACAAAATCTACTTTTACATAAAAACACACAAGCCATACAAATGAGCCTTTTGCTAAATTTCAAACTTACAATAAAATTTACTGACGCAAAAATATATATTGGTAGGTCTACAAGCGTGCTATCATGATTTTTACATTACGGCCATTTAACTGGTCAGGCTTAGAGCCAGGATTCCCACTGGGCCTCATGTTGGGGCGAATGAAGAATCGAGGAACAGAGGTCAAACTCGCGAAAACTGTACACGCAGTAAAGGGGATCTTTCAACTGTACCCAATAAGCCCGTTTAAGCCTAATAGGCTAAAAGCCTTACAGTTTTAGTATTTATCAGAGGATAGCAATGTCATTCTAAATCTGCTACTGCGCCCTTGATCCTTATATAAAGCGAACAGGAAGCAATGTTTCATGAAGGTGTTTTATATTTTAGGATGGAATACTGACTAATTAAAGTGTCATTCACAAAATACATTGAACTAGAACACCCATGCAATTCATTAAAAAAAACATATTTTCCACATACATTCACTGCAGCAGTGCAACGATGTCTTACGGAAATCACCCAAGAGACTCAGCACAAACGTGCTATAAGGACAAGGGTTGCTATCAAAAAATATACATTTAGAGATGGACACAATACATGTTGTGAGATGTCGCAATGCTCATCTGCATGCTGTTCAGTGGTCCATTATTTCAGCCCCATCTATCGGGTGTGGGGATGCAGTTCAACAGACACCCAAAATGCAAAGGGGAGTATTAACAATCACTCCTAAATTAGGTTTATGAGCTATAAAGAATAAGAAACCTTCATTTAATCTATACAGATTCAGAAGTGACAGTACAAAGTCTCATCTCTAAAATGTAAGGACTTTCCCACGGAAAAAAACTGAAAAGGTATTTCTCTCCCAAGCTCTGTGCAGCACTTTGTGACCCTCGGGTGAAATCGCTGTGGAATTGCAAATATTATTGCACATTTCAAATTAAAGCAGACAAATGTCATGATTTTTTTTTATTCTGCTAAAAAAGTATAAAACTTAGCTTAATTCCTCAAATAACATACTTTAATATTTGCATTTCAAATGCACCTTTCACCTGAGGGTCACAAAGCACCACAAAGAGGTATGGATAGAATGGGATATTAACAAACACATCAGAATAGCTAAACATTAGTAGAGTAATGACTGTAAATCAATGAAGTACGTCAAACAATAGTCAAATAATTAATTAAACAAATAAAGGAAGAGGTGTTCCTGAGCAGGCACAGATAACAGCACGCCATCATCCAAGCACACAGCAGTGATCAGCATCAACAGCTCCATCTGGAAGACTTCAAGCCTTTACGGAACAGATGAATGTTTAGAAGGGATATGAAGATGCCAAGGAACTCAGCTGACCGAATTTACAATGGAAGGGCATTCCAGAGTCTGGGAGCAGCACGGGAAAAGGCTCAGTCACCCATCAAATGGAGGTGCGATCTGGGCACATGCATCAAAACCCGTATTGGTGGATAAAAGTTGTATTATGATTGCTTCGAAAAGCTGCTCTCTCGGGACAGCCGCGTCGATGGCTCTCTCTCCTCTCCTCGCGACGTTTCGCCTCACACGTTGGAGGCATCC
>JAZEWT010000004.1:10664395-10683216 GCA_036362905.1 Mordacia mordax
ATGGATCGTAACTGTATCGTTATGAAGAGGTTTGTGTGTTCCAACGAACCGCAAAGCCCTGTCACCTGGAGTCCAGCATTCCTGCAAGGGTTTCTGTTAGTGAACAGGTCTGGAGTCTAGCTCTCCTGCTAGGGTCTCCCTTGGTTAATACGTCTGAAGTCTAGCACTTCTGCTGGGGTCTCCGTGGTGAACACGACTGGGTGGAAGTTACAGACAACGATCCAAATATCATTCTATTAAAGGAGGTTCGCATCAGGAAGGACATCTGATCATAAAATTCGGTTGCAACATCCCAACCATTGGGAAGCAACCGGTCAACCCGGGTTAATCGGGATAGCGGCCGCTTAGACTAATAAAAACGTGCTGTCAATCTCGTGCTGGACAAAGGCCTTCACACATCACGTCAGCGGCCACTGGGGTTGTTTGAGTATACTCAAGAGAGAGAATCCAGGACTGGTTGAAATATCACTCAATGTTAATGTCTGCTGTGGCTACGACTTCGATTTTCGGTGGCTGATTTTGTATCGGGGTGTGAAGCACCACACTGCCGCTATCTTAATTGCACCATCACAGGTTTAATCGCTAGTTAAACCTGTGATGGTTTAATTACTTGCTTATTAACAATCGCGATTGTTGATTTTTTTGGGATGTCATAATATACTGTTCTAGCATAGCACCTCATTATGGGCGATCTTGTTCTCAGGGAGTAATACATTCTTCTCGTGTCAGGATAATGGTGGAAAAGAACTTAACATAATGTTTTGCAGATAAAAGTTGCACTTATGAAGGATTCGAACTCAGTTCTCTCCGTGTGAACATACAAGCATAAAAACACTTGCTCGATTACAATGGTAATAAAAAATCATGAATGCTTTACAATTGTCTGAATTTATGCATAGATTTGACCTAAAATGTGAGCAGATCTTCACTCAAGTCCTAATTATAGATAAACAGAACCTCTTAAGACAAATTGCACGCAAAAAAGTCACCTTATCATTTACTTATTGAGCAAAGTGATCCAACATTCTATTTCTTTGTCGAAAAATGAATCTGCAACTCTGTTAAGCAACCCAAGTCAGGGGGTAATTAGAATAGAGTAATTTCAATCAATGGGATAATACTCCGTAGTGAGTTTGACTGGCCTTGTATATGAAAAAAATAATTTTTGCTCATTACATCAGAGTCTTGTCTTCACGACATAGATTTGTAAAAGCGTGTCATGCCCTGACCAAAACAGATATGTGAAGACCTCAGAAAAATAGTTGTCAATGCTTATCAGTCTGGAAAACATAAATCCATTCCTAAAAGATATTGATCTCCACCAATCCACTGTCAGGAAGCTAGTGTAAAAATGAGAAAATATAACACCACTCTCATGCTTTCCAGGAGCGGTCGTCCAACGAAAATCACTCCACGAGCAAGGCGTACAAAATACAGGCTGTCACAAAGAACCCCAGGGTAACGTATAAAAATCTGCAAGCCACTGCTGCATTGCCTAATGCCATTGTTCCTGAGTCCACCATAAGGTAACCACTGAACAAGAATGGTGTGCATTAGAAGATGTCAAGGAGGAAACCACTGCTCTTCAAGAAGAGCAGAAAACCACTTGGATTATCCAAAAGGTTATTCTGTCCTCAAAAAGCAATGAGTTGCAAAGCTATATCTGAGAGTTAGCCAATGCATCCTCACGAACACATGCAGAGCCAGGATATGACGTCTCCCAATGGATGCTGGTTTATAAAGCGACTTTTGGGAGAGCCAGTTATATCAAGTTCATCTGAGTGTATTTGAAGCAGTTTAAATCGTTTTATTCGTGTTGCTCTAATTTTATTCTATTCTTTTAATTCTTATTATTCTGAATTATTCTTAATCAATATTTTTACGTCTCAACTCTTGGGGCCTACGCCGCTCACTGAGAGTGAAGCCTCAATCTCACCTCTGTAGCAGCAGCAGAAACCTCCATCTTGTCTCACAGCAGCAGCAGTCACCATCACCCTACCAGTATCAGGACCTCACTCACCACGTAGCCCACCTCCACGCTCACCCTGACCTTCCTCCCTTACTCTCCCCTCACAACCCTCATCATATCGATGTCTTTTCACCCTCATCCACCACTCATATTCTATATCACACCTCACCACCTCTGTAAACCATCCTTCCTCACATTCCTCTGTCCTCACCACCTGCTCACCACATTCACCACACCACCGTATTTCAATGAACTTCCTCTCCTTTTAATTTACCTTGCCATCCTGTCACCTTCCTCACATCTCGTCACATCCTCACATTTGCAAGCCCCCCACCACCTTCCTCATCTTTTCACATCACCTCACTTTCCCTCATTACCTTCTTACCTCCTAACCCTCTCCTGACCACCTTTAACCATCTTCTCTCACACTTCTTATCATCTTAACACCTCTTACCTCCCTCATCACTTCTGACCACATTAACTTAACTATCACTACTCTCCTCACTAATCCACTCTTCACCATCATTCACCATCCACCCACCCATCACCTCACCATTCACCCACTCACCATCTTTCTACTACGCTAACTAATTATTTATCATTCCATTACCGCACTACTTAACTACTCACCACTTATCCATTCACCACATCAGCACCTCAATCATGATCACCTACACATGCGTGGACCTCCTGAGCCTCTCCCCCGAATCATTTCACCCTATCTCCCAACCTTATTGCCACATGCCTCACCCATTACCTTAGCAATTGGTTCCTCTCCTACCCTGATCTCAAAACTCCTGGAATTTTCTGATTTGACGGATTCTAATGTTTCTTCATTAGTTGCCAGATCTTGGTCTACAAACTGCTCTTTGGACCCCTTCCCATCCACAACTCATCTGCACAAATTTCAAGTCACTTGCCACCTTCGTCATCAATCTCTTTAAAAAAACTCACTTTGCTCTGGCATCATTCCCACACATTTCAAATATGCTTAAGTCACCCCTCTGCTCAAAAAAATCAGCCTTGATTACAACATCCCTGATAATTATCGACTCATCTCCAATTTACCATTCCTTTCTAAAATCCTTGAGCGTGCAGTAGCCATGGAATTCTGGAAACACGTCCTCAATAATGACCTCCTTGATTCCTTACAATCTAGGTTGAGATCAGACCATGCTACTGAAACTGCTCCGGTCAAAGTAGTTAATGATCTACTTGTTTCTGCTGATGAAGGCTTATGAAGTATTATTGTCCTCCGGACTTGAGCACAGCCATTGATACCATTGACCACACACCTTACTAGAGCAACTGAAGGGCATAAGGGTCTCTGGATGTGCCCTGCAGTGGCTGAGCTCATTCCTCTCTGACTAAAAGCAGTTTGTCAACCATGGAGGATGTAACTGAAGAGATCCATCCTAGTTTGTCTGTTGTTTCTCAGGGCTTAGTCCACAGCTCATTTCTCTTCAGCATCTACATAATACCACCTGGCCATATCCTCCACCTAAGTTACCATTGCTATGCCGATGACATCCAATTCTATATCCACCAAAGCCATCTGTTATGTGTCTGGGCTTTACTTGTCGTCTGAACTCTTAACTGGAAGGCCTGGCTCAATTTAAATTTCTTAAAACTAAATGGCGACAAAACAGATGTTTTGCTTGTCGGAACCCCATACCAATTGTCCAAGGCTGAACTTATCCATTGCATGCTTGACGACCAAACCATCTAAGTTGCTAAGCATTCCACATCACTGGCCAAGAAAGCCCAGCAGTGTCTTTACTTCCTCCAGAAGCTAAGGAGAGCAAGAGTCCCGGCACCCACCATGTGCTCCTTCTACCGAGGCATCATTGAGAGCATTCTGACCGGCTGCATCACTGTGTGGTTTGGTAGCTGCACTGCCTCCAACCGCAAGACCCTGCAACACATAGTGAATGTGGCTGGGAAGATCATTGGTACCTCACTCCCCTCTCTCCAGGACATTTACAACACTCACCTAGCCTGCAAAGTCACCAGCAGTGCGAGCGACCCCACCCATCCCTCACACAGCCTCTTCAGTCTCCTGCATCTGGAAGAAGATACCGGAGCCTCCGAGCCTGCTCCACCAGACTGTGTAACCACTTTATACATCAGGCTGTCAGGATACTGAACGCTGTCCCCTCTGCCTCCAAAAAGTCTGGACTGTAACTTACCCATCCCACCGCCTTCACGTCCAACAGCACCGTCATAAGAACTCTTTTATACAAACATATATGCACACACACACACACATACACTCAGAACTAGCCACCTTGTACAGAACATCACAAACAACTGCTGCTGCTAATTACTCATCCTGTCGATGGCATATTACTTGCACATCAATTCATCTTTATTTACACTATATTTGTTCTATATGCACTATATTTATTATCATTACAGTTTTTGTTCTTAATTTGTGCCTTGTTATTGTCTGCCCCGACCCCCAGCTTAGCTTAACTTGTAAATGTAAAAATTGTTAGTGCTTTTTTAGTATTATTTTTGTATCATAGTATTTTTAAACCCTTGTGGTTGTGTTTCAATCCTTGGGAATGCCAACACTGGGGAATGAGAGAAACGGCATTTCGATCCTCTACATTGTCCTGTACATATGGCAGAATTGACAATAAAGTTGAAATGTGAATGTGAACATTTTGATTCCTCACTCACCTTCGAGACACACATCAATAAGGTGACAAAGGTAGCCTATATCCAGACTGCAACATCCTGCCACCTTCCAACACTGAAAAGCTAATCGACATATTGGTCTTTTCACGAATCGATTATTGTAATGCACTACTTCCTGGCATTGCTCCCTACATTATCAATCGTCTTCAACCTGTGCAGAATGTGGCTGCTCGAGTCCTTACCTACACTTTGATCTACAATTACATTTCCCGAGTGCTGGCGTACCTCTACTGGCTACAGGTTAAATAGAGGATTGAATTCAAGACCATCCTTCTGACTTACAAGGTTTTCACTGGCACTGTTTTGACACACTTCCGTGACCTCTTTCAGGTACCCTCCTCAATACGACAACTGCGATCTTTCAAAACGGGCTTGCTGAATGTGCTCAGTGTGAAACGGAGGATCCCCTGAGTGTCTATATACAGAGCACTGCCTCAGCGCTCCAAGGAAGTGGCCACCTCCCCGGCATTTTTATAGAAGGTGTGCTCCATACGGAGATGTGCCTTGATGAGGCCTTTGGTCATCGCTAACGTGGAGTTTTCACCCGCGTGACTCTGAGGCATAGCGAGGAAACCACAGAGAGGTGAGGGAAGGCAGCCATACAAACAGCCGGTGCCAACATTTGCTAGACACTGCATATCCCGGCCAATAGGACGCAAGGCAGGGGAATACCCTGGATGTGGCACCAGTACATTGCAGGGCACACTTTTTGGGGGCAATTTACTCAGCAGGCCAATTAAAACTAGGCAGTAGCGTGTTCTTGGACGGTGGGAGGAAACCGGACTACCCAGCGAAAACACACGCGGGCACGGGGAGAACACACTAACTATACACAGAAAGGCACCCGAGCGGGCAATCGAACTCAGGACTTTCTTGCTGTGAGGTGACGGTGCTACCGACTGCGCCACCATACCGACTCGGGTCTCCTATGCTGCCTCCAGATCCAGATGGCTTGGTATCACTCATGGAACCTTAAATTCTGGATGGTTCCAGCAAACACTACAGGATAATGTCAGGGCATCCAGTCATGAGCTGAAGATGAACAAAAATGGTCATGCAGCAAGACAATGATCCTAAAGACGCAAGTAAATCTTAAACAGAATGACTGAGCGGAAAAGTTTTGACTTTTGCAATGGCCAAGTCAAAGTCTAGTTCTTAACCCAAATTACATGTTGTGGCAGAACCTGAAGCGTACAGTTTATGGAATAAAGTTGACAAATAATTCGCAGTTGAAGCAGCTCTGTAAGGAGGAATGAGACCAAAATTCCTTTAAGGCAATGTTCAGAATTGATCAAAAGTTACAGAAAACGTTTGGTTGAAGTCATTGTTGCTCAAGGGAGTGCCACCAATTACTAAATGTAAATATTTACATACATTTGACGACAAAGACATTTTGCACACGCCCTGCGTTTCCGGGATAGGCTCCGGCTCACCGTGACCCTATATAGGATAAAGCGGTTTCAGATAATGAGATGAGAGAGACATTTTGCACAATAAGTAAATGAAAAGTAGAATTTTTCATGCGCTATTTGTTTACTCAGGTTCTCTAGCTATTATTAAGACTTAGATGAAGATCTGATCCCATTTTAGGTTTAATTTATGCAGAAATACAGAAAATCTTAAAGGTTCATGAACTTATTCTCACCGATGTATATTAGGTGCGGTGTTAGTCGCATGAGTGAGAATACTTGTTTGATACGCCAAGAGTTTGAGACGTTGAATAATATCAAACCATTGTGCCACCGCTGTACTATGTGTGCAGTAATCTAAAGCTGCAACGTGTGTATTGTACATGATGCAAGTTACCAATTGATTGCTCACAGTGATTTCATTATTCTCAGTGAAGCGACTTATGAAGCACCCTATATATCGACAACGATAGCAACTATCCCAAGGGTAACGATCGTTGACTCATTTTTGTCAGTGCCCAATTGTGTAGCAAGTCTGGTGCTATGTGAGAACACTGGACATTTATAATGTGATTATGTGAAGTGCGCGGGGGCAATATGGAGGATTCCTGCATATATTAGAGAAAGTGGGTAGGCCTGATTTGATAGCGAGTGGATGCGGCATGGAGACTGCTTTGGAACACCAGGTGTTGTGGGTTGGCCCATGAAGTGACCAGTAGATTGTAGTATAGCAGTAGAGTTTAGTATCTATCTTTCAGGAGTGTTACATGTTGTCTTTAAAATAATAATTATTATTATCATAATTATAATAATAATACCGTTATTGTTGCTGATTTGCTGTTTCTATGTCGTTGTTGCTGACGTGCCATTCTCTCCACAGCTCTGTGCAGCGCTTTGTGACCCTCGGATGAAAAGCACTCTAGAAATCAAATTATTATAAAAAATGTATCCATGGCTTATGATTCCCTAGCACAATCCAAACTCTTGTTAATGGATTTGGACAACTATTCTAATGCAGGAAGCTCCTGAATATGAGTCGCAAAACTCGATGACGCTTTCATGCGTCATAAAAAAAGGCATCATCGTTAACTATTTTGATGAGAATATTTGTTTTCGATGTTGTAAACTTTTTGCATTCATATTTGTCCCATGCTGCCTTATTATCATTAATTGTATTCCTATTCGCTATTTTTGCTGTACATTTGAATTTTACTTTACCATATGTTTTTCAGTCAGTTTTAATCTCAGCTGAAACGAAACTTTTAGCTACCTAGCTCTTTTTAACAATTGTCCAGTGGGGAGGGGTATGCAAGTTACAATATCTCAAGGCCCGGGGGACAATTTAGTAAGGGCAATTAACCTAGGCAGCATGTATTCATACCGTGGGATCAAACCCAAGTTTGCACGCGGACAGAACATGCAAACTTCACACAAAAAGTAGCCGAGTTGGTAATCGAACCCAGCGACTTTTTGCTGCGAGGCAGAAGCGCTACTCATCGCCCCATCGTATTGTATAGCGCATAAAGTTCAATATGAAATAGTCGTTTCTGAATCTAAATTAATCTTAATGTATGTTTATTTGCTTGCACCCCATGCCTCCCTTGTTAAAAAATCCCTCAATTTGCTTCCAAGCTACAATCACTCTTCGTGATTTGGTTATTATATAATCAGGCAATTCGAGCTAACCTCTGCTTAAGCTAAAGGCTGCTCTGAATTTTTCAGTTCTTTTTTGTTGAAGGGCCGTGAGCCGTGACGGTTCGCTCTCCCAATCAACTTCTGTTCCAATCAACCGTTCTCCCAATCAAATGCCGTTCCCTACCCCGGGGTCAACGAGGTCACGTGAAGAGACCGTGGCTCGTTGTTTGATGAAAAGGGGCTTCGTTTGGCAACAAATGCGTGCAGTGCTGCTGATTCCGGGTCAGTTCCGGCCCACTGAGGCTGCGAGTCTCTTCTCAAGGGTTGTGGGAGCCTTATTTAACTAAGACATCAACTATTTACCCGTCGAGATGCATAAAGCACTGCCTCTGGTTTTGCAAGAACGAGCAACTTGGTAAGGGATATGACTCAACAATAAAAACTTCAAATCCTGTAAACATCACATCTCCATATCTGTCTCCCTATAGACAAAATCAAAGCATGTTTAATGCATATCTAAGACCTATATGTTAATGAGAGTGACCTTGCTCATAACATCTGGCAGTTCAACATTGATTCAGACAAGACTGACTGCTGATTTGCGACGGTGACGAAACCGGTCTGGAGGTTGTTTGTATAGACGCCGATAGTTCAGTATCATGCGTTCATTCATTATCAATACCCACTTAATGCTGTACAGGGTGGCAGGGAGCCGGAGCCGCAAATACGGCGCAAGGCAGGTCTATACCCAGGCTTTGACGCCAGTACATCACGGAGCAGGGCGCTTTTTGGGGGCAATTTTCTCAGCAGGCCAATTAACTTTGATAGCCGTCTGTCATTGGATGGTGGGAGGAAATCGGAGCACCCGGCAAAAACTGACGCGGACACGGGGAGAACATGCAAACTCCAGAAAAAAAGGCACTCCAGCCAGGAACCGAACAAGTGAGGCAGCAGTGCTACTCACTGTGCCACCGCGCCGCCCCGTGTGAGGCTTGTGTGGTTTATTAGACCTTACATAATTTGGCCATGTTTTTTATTTCCAAAGCTATTCTTTCGGAATAGCCGTGTCGAGCAGATGCTTGAGGATGCCCCCAACGTGAGCGGTGAAATGTCGCGAAGGAAAAAGTGGGAGCGCTAGAAACTGCTATTCCTAAAGAACAGCTTTGGAAAGCAATTCTCAATTAAAAAATAATAATTTCTAAGACGCGCAAATAGGCGGGCAAGAAGGTATTAGTCAGATCGGTAATTTGGAAGATAGACATAGAAACAGTTATTCAGGCAGGAAGTTAGGTAGGTAAGACGGAAGGTAGGCATGCACATAACTGTCATTCACACAGGTAGGTGGGTAAGAATGTCGCTATGCATGTCCCGCAGCCATTCGTGCCCGCGCGCTACTGCTGATGGAGCGCAGGCACGGACGGCGCCTCGGACCCCTAGCGGCTGCCGAGCGGCGGAACAAAGCCCAGCTAAGCCGGTCTGGGCTGGACAGATGGGGGCAGATTGCTAAGTACCCTGTTTATCACGGGCTCGGGGTGCTGCAGAGACAGGGGCGCGCCGAGCTCTCTCGTGCACTCTCCCCTGCACTGTGTGCCGCCAAATGAATTAAACATGAATTACAAACGAGCGCAACGAGGGGGGAGAGCAGACTGGCATTGGTGACCGTAGAGATCTACAAGGTGGTCCGTATGTCTTGTGACGCCCATTTAATTCTCTAAAGCTTCATATTTGTACATGCCAATAGGTGTGTCATGCAATCAATATAAAAATTATATCTATAAACTTTAGTAATATTTTTTTTCACTAGGGTGTTATTTAACAGAAATGAATGCGCAAAGGAAAAAATGTTAGGCGTTAAATTAATGCGGATCACAAGACACGTGGACCACCGTGTACACGTGTGCACGTGTGTATTCCGAAGACAAGTCTGCATGGTAAACGCGTTGCAGGGCTGTCTGGTGATCCGCGTCACATTGAGCCTCTTATCATTTTTTATCAAATGTTCGAGCATTTTTAACAACAGCAAAGAACGAACACAATGTATTCATCTCATCTCATTGTCTGAAACCGCTTAGTCCTATACAGGGTCACGGTGAAGCCGGAGCCTATCCCGGCAGACACAGGGCGCAAGGCAAGGATATACCGACGATGGGACGCCAGTCCATCGCCGACAATGTATTGCGATACACGAATAATGAATGTATTGATGTAGGTATTCTATTAAGAGCTGTTCTTTCGGGATATCCGTGGCGAGTGTTCCTCCTCTCTTCTTCACGACGTTTCGGCTCTCACCCTGGAGCCATCACTTGGCTTGTGACTGAGCTCACAAAGAAGCGACAGCATGCACTGAGAGCTCGATACAATCAATACCGTGAGTAGAATATATGCCAACATATTCTGATCAAACAAACGATAATTCCACTCCTGATATAAGGAATTGGTCAAACAACTGGCCAGATTCAGACTCCTGCAAAATCTCGCTGCGTGGTGAGCCTTTTCTACAGAGGTACGCGAGTGACATGGAAGCATGATCAGCTCTGGCCTGGTGAAGACAACCTACACTTCAACTTGACCAAAGAGAGGGCGAAACGAACTGGCAGCTCATTGATGGTGGGTATTCCACGCACGTAATTCGAAGCCCTTTCTATATCAGCCACTTGGTGTGCGTTTTTTTTTCTCCCAGTCATAAGCAAATGCATATACGATGATACGAGCCTCTCGTGTGGGGGAGATCTGACTAAGAAAATCCCATTTAAGCACTAATCATGCACAGCACTGGCATCGCGCATGAATATTGCATTGCAATTAAAAAATAAATGCTCTTGCAGTGGCTTTGTGAAGTGTTTCTGTACAATAACGCTGCCTCGTCTCCCCGATTGCGCATGTTCAGGAACACGTAACGCACATTGCCACTACGCCAACACAACATCCTCACAAATTGCATCGTTACAGTGACTCGTTTCTTCCTCTGTCTAATCGGCTGAGAGTGTGGTGAGACGTCAACAAGTCGTGTCAATGGACAGACGGTAAATTGTGTTTGTCAGTGAGGAATTGTTGTATTACTAGCACGATTGTCCAATTCGATTACCTGGGTAGTATTTGTGTCTCGTCTCCGACCAGGCATGAAATTTGCGGACGTTATAAATTGTATTATTATTGATATTATCATTATATAATCGGTCTTCTTCTTGGTACCATATCCGACAGGACGTTGGTGACATTGGTCTTCGACAAATCTCTGCTCTTTGATGTTCTAAGAATGTTCACTCATTTCGTTAAACTCTTGACACAAGTCAATCTTTGTTGTTTACAATCTTTTTCCTTTAGAATTTGTTTCCAGTTATAAGCAGATTTTCAGTTTCCTCTTTTCTTATAATATGCCCGGAAACTTCGACTGTCTGTGTCTAATGTTATTTAAGATCTTACTTTTACATTCCATTCTTCACAAAATGCCTTCAGCTCAAACACTTCTCAACACGACGACTTTGATCGCCCAGATCGCACCTCCCAAACTCTGGAATGCAATTCCATTGGAAATTCGGTCAGCTGAGTACCTGGGCATCTTCAAATCTCGTCTCAAGACTCACTTGTTCCGTAAGGCTTTCAGGCCCTCTGGCTAGGACTGTTGATGCGCCTCAATGTTGTCATGCCGGGATGATGGCTGTCTGCTGACCTGCACCTGCTCGGCAACATTTATTCCTTCCTTGTTTGTTGAACAATAATTTTGTATCACTTGTTTTATGTCCTTCTATAAATAATAGCCATTATTTCACTTTCAGTTCAACTGTCCTGGTGTTGTTGTTGACATGCTGTTCTCTCCACAGCTCTGTGCAGCGCTTTGTGACCCTCGGGTGAAAAGCGCTCTAAAACTGCAATTATTATTATTATTATTCAAATGAGGTGTGACTTGTCCAGGATATCTTAAAGATGTGTCTAAAGAACCACATTTCGGTTGTTTCAGTTCGCTTTTCCATTCTTGGTAATATTGTCGATCATTGGAATGAATATGTAAAAACTGGTATAACGGGACAGTCCAAAACTCATTATTTCGTCCCTATAAAAATGTTATTATTTATCAGCATATTTAAAAAAATTTCAAGTTTTCTTTGACCATCCCTATCCTCCGTTCTATGTCATGATCACATTTACCATCTGACGTTATCAAAATTCCTAGATAGTTGATTTTATTAACCTGTTTTGTGTTTTAATTACCTATTTTGATATTACATACAGGCACAATTTTCTTTTTCGAAATGACAATGCAGTCTTTTTTTCCTATAATTGATAGTTAAACCCTTCTCCTCACTTTTATTTAACAACCTTATCCAGAGTTTTGCAGCTTTCCCTCTGAATCGATCATAAAACTGAATCATCCGAATAACGCAAATTATTCATATTTAGTCATTCATCTAATGACTACCCGCTTCATCCTGTACAGGGTCGCGGGGGGGGGCAGAGCCTATCCCGATCGACAGAGGGCGCAAGGCGGAAAAAAACCCAGGATATGACGCCAGTACATCGCAGGGCACGCTTTTTGGGCCATTCATTCAGCAGGCCAATTAACCTAGGCAGCAGCACATCTTTGGACGGTGGGAAGAAACCAGAGTATCCAGCGTTATTCATATTCTGTCCACCAATAATCAATTCCGGCAATCCTTCAATTTCTATCAAGGTGATCTCACTGTACAAGTTAAATAAATCCGGTGAAAATACACGTCCTTGCCTCACACTTCTTTTAATTTGAATGAAATCACTCAGTTCATTTCTATCTTTACTGGTACGGTTAGAATCATGTATCTGTTCCTTAGAATTCTCACATCTTTATTGTGTTCCACTATTGTATGCCTTTTTATAGTCAATAAAATACAAGCAGAGGTCTTTCTTCATTTAAATTGCGCTTTCAAAAAAAAAATTGGTTGATGACAATAGCATTTCTTGCACCTCGATCTTCAACAATACTGCATTGAACTTTTGCAACCTCTGGTTTTATTCTGCTTCTTGCTTTGAGCATCAACACATTTAATAGGATCTTTGTCACATGGCTCATTAGGCTAATGGTTCTATAGAGGTCACATTGAATAGCTCTCGGTTTTTGGAGAGTGAAATAAAGATATATTTACCGAGATCCTCAGGTGTCTCGACTGTCATCAAGCTCGTTGATATTATGTCAATTTTTCAAAGGCAAAGTCTTCTAAACATTTTATTTGTTCTACTGCTATGTCATCTGCTACTGTAGCTTTGTTGTTTTCATTCTATTAATAACTGTTCTTATTTTTAACGTAAGGAATTTCAACCCATTCATGCGTTTTTTTAATTAATGTCTTTCATTCTCGGAGATCGTGAAATAAATATTGAACATATACTGTCCATTTCTTTAAAACTTTGTCTCTATGAGTATGTCACCATGTTTAGTTGTTATGCACCCACTAGCAGTGCACCCTCCTTTACCTGTGATGTCTTTGATATTCCTCAACAATCATGTAAAATCTTTGTCCTGTTGCTTTTCTATGTCTGCGCATTTTTCATTCATCTCATTATCTCATCTCATCTCATTATCTGAAACCGCTTAATCCTATATAGGGTCACGGTGAGCCGGAGCCTATCCCGGAAACACAGGGCGTAAGGCAGGAATACACCCGACGACGGGACGCCAGTCCATCGCCGGGCATTGCGGGACAATTTTAGTCTGCGAGCCAATCAACCTATCCAGGAACATGCTTTTGGACTGTGGGAGGAAACCGGAGTACCCGGCGAAAACCCACGCGGACACGGGGAGAGCATGCAAACTCCACACAGAAAGGCACCCGAGCCGAGAGATTCGAACCTGGGACCTTCTTGCTGTGAGGCGTCAGCGCTAACCACTGGGCCACCGTGCCGCCAATTTTTCATTCAGCCATTTTTATTTTTCTATCTTGCATAGTGATAGAAATATATTATCCAGTTTCTAAAACTCTGCGACATTACGGTATTTAATCTTTCTTCTGCTTTCCATTAATTCCAGGATCTCCGACACCATCCGTTTCTATTTCCTTTGTCATGCCTTTACTGGTATAGCCTCCTTGGCTGTTCTAACTAATGCTTCCTTAAAAAATACCCTTTTCGACATATTTAATTCCTCTTCAAGTTCTTGAAATCATATTTTAAATGCAATTGTGTATCCTACACCATTGCATGAGAACTCACGGTCGTTTTCCATGACAAGTTTATGATCGAGCTTCTTTGTAGTTTTTGGTTGCTTAATTTTGTTGAGCCTTAATTTGATGGTGCAAACTACAGGTTCATGGTCACTTCCACAATCAGTCCTTGAGTACGATTTTAATTGTTGAACTGCACATCTGAATGTTTTATTGATAGTAATGTAATCAATTTGACTTCAAAATATATCTCCAGGGCTTTTCCAAGTGAGTTCGTAATAACATGACCATTCTCAACACACCAATCTATCTATTTCTCTTCTCTCACATTTTTCTCCCAAAGCCCATGAGGTCCAACAATATTATCTATTTGCTCACTCCCAACTTTTCCATTCAGATCACCCATCACTATCACTACCTCTTGTGGTTTACACTCTTTTTTGCTGTGTCCAGATATTCATAGACATACTCCATATCTGCTTCTTCGCGTTCTTCTGACGATGCACAAACTTGTGTCACTGAAATATTAAATGGTTTAGCATTTATTTTCGCTCAAAACTCATGTGGACATTTTGAGATTTTCATCAAATATTAAGCCAACACGTCTTTCGTACCTCTGGCTAGAAAAAAAATAACCTTCACACCTCGTGATACACTCATTCTCTCATCCTTCCAATGTCTTTCACACATGCCTAGAATATTTATGTTTGTCTCTCATTTTCCTGCTTTACATTGTCCAAATTCCAGATTTTAGTTAGAGTTCCAGGGCGGCGCGGTGGCCCAGTGGTTAGCGCTGACGCCTCACAGCAAGAAGGTCCCGGGTTCGAATCTCTCGGCTCGGGTGCCTTTCTGTGTGGAGTTTGCATGCTCTCCCCGTGTCCACGTGGGTTTTCGTCGGGTACTCCGGTTTCCTCCCACAGTCCAAAAGCATGCTCCTGGATAGGTTGATTGGCTCGCAGACTAAAATTGTCCCGCAATGCCCGGCGATGGACTGGCGTCCCGTCGTCGGTGTATTCCTGCCTTACGCCCTGTGTTTCCGGGATAGGCTGCGGCTCACCGTGACCCTATATAGGATTAAGCGGTTTCAGATAATGAGATGAGATGAGTTAGAGTTCCAACTTTCCAAGTTGCTATTTTAAGCTGTTTCTAATGGGTACGAAGAGTCACAGATTTACGGGCCGGAGTCATCTGTCGCACGTGACTATCCTTGCCAGGCGAGGTGTCCACACGATTTAGAGTGACGCTCACCTTTACGCCGTTGATGTTTTGGTAGATTTATTTTTGACCATTGCTTTTCTCAGAAAAATGTTGCAGTAGCCTGCCACTCCTGTCTGCAGCGTGCAGTGAGTGCTTCGCTAACTGAAGCAGGTCTCCTCTGCCGTTATCCCAGTAGCACTGAGCATTCACCAATCGAGATGATCCACCATCCCGTACCCTCAATGACTTCAAACATAACTCTGGTCAGAGAGGCTAATGGGTGCTATGCCTTGCCCAAGGGCAACCCAGAAACCACGTAACCGAAGGGTACCTGTCTCACTAATACCCTGACAGTTGTGACTGCCGTATTGTGGAATGTAGCTTAACGTCATATCCAGGACAAGTATCGCTTAAAGTTTTACGGACACATGACTCAATTGGGATTGCACACAGCAACAAAATCGCCCCCTACTCAGATAATGGCAGAGCCCTCATAAACAAGATTCTCGAGGCTGATTAGAGCGCTACGGGGTAAACAGGTGTCACACCAATGTTACAGTCATCTGAGTTTCCCTGCTGGCTGCTTGCTGGGCCTTTCTCCTTGCCTACAGTTACCCGTTCTACTGTTAGTGACTGACTGCGGGCCGTCTCCACCGAGCTAGCTGGGTAACTGGCTACACGGGAGTTTCGGTGTCACGATGGCAGATCCGATTAAAAAGTTGTAAGAAGTCAGGGTGACGCAAAACAGATAAAGACACGGAAACAAGCGGGTGTAACGAACACAGCAGACTGACGCGATTCATATTAAATTCCTCAAATGCTCAACGTGTGCTCAAATTAATGTAATCTTCTCGCCATAATATTGGTTAAGTCTTATGGAATACGATGCAACTCACATTACATCTTGGCATTTTGCTACGTTAAAACTGTAGAACACTTCAAAGTGCAGTGAGTCCAGGAGGATCGTGAGAAGAGCGTGAACATGACAGCTTTCGAGCGGCAGGTTCTGGCAACAGCATTCAACTCTACTGGTTCTGTGTATCCGCCACTGACCGAAGTCAGCCGTGCTTTACCAGGCTGAGCAGGGCACGCTAGTGAGAGCGAGGCAGCTACGTGCATCGCTCGCCACTGATGAGAAATGAATGCGGCTCGCAATGTGCACACGTTAACCACCGAGCCACGCTTCGCCGTATCAGGATTACTATTGAATAGTCAATCATCCTCTGTCGCTAATGCATCACGCAAGCGCACAGCAAGCGAAATAATCTATTAGTATATCTTTATCAAGCTCGTTATCGTTATGGTCATTAGTGGCCTGGTCACGAACGATGTTCGCACAAACCTCAAACAGCCAACAAACCCGAGAGCTTGTACGACGTGCCGGTCAAAACGTAGCGACAGCATTGAGCACAGCACAGGAGGCAAGGAGGCTTGCGATACGACCCTACTGGCAATACATGTAAGTTAGTTTGACCCCTGGGTTAAGGTCAGCGGAGGAGCCCGTTATGGTGGCGGGCTAGTTGCATGCGGGTAACTCTATGTCCGTTTAGCTGGTCACGGCCTTGTGCTTCTCACTGGCTAGTGTTGAGTTTCATTAGTGCTCGGACTAGTGATGGAATACTTGGTTGGGAGTAGGAATAGGGCTAGTATTAAAAAAAAAGTTATTGTTGTTCATTTTCCGTTCTTACGTCGTTATTACTGACATGCCGTTTTCTCCACAGCTCTGTGCAACGCTTGTGACCCTCGGGTGAAAAGTGTGCTGGAAGTGCAATTATTAATTATTAACACAAGTGACAGCTTGGTTATGGTTGGAGGTAGGGTTGGTACTAGTAAAGGTTGCTTAGGGGTAGAGGTAGGATTCGTAATAGTGGCTGGTTGCTTGGGGTTAGAGGCTACATGGTTGGGGTTAGAGGTAGGGTTAGTACTGGATGATCGGTAATTGGGGTTAAAGGTAGGGTTAACACTGGTTGCTGCTTATTTGGGATTCGAAGTAGGTTTAGTACTAGCGGCTGGTTGGTTGAGGTTAGAGGTAGGGTATATGATTAATGGCCACTAGAGTTAGCAATAAGGTAAGTTCTAGTGGCTGTTTTCTTGCGATTAGAAGAAAGTTGAGCACTAGCATTTGTTATTTACACTTAGAGGCAGGGTTCGTATTAGTGGCTAGCAGGTTTGGGTTAAAGGAAGGCATAGTACCAGTGGTTGTCGGTTAGGATAAGAGTTAGGGATAGTGCTATTGGTTGGTTTGTTAGTGTTTAGAGGTAGGATTATTACTTGTGGCTAGTTGGTTTGAGTTAAAGGGAGGGTTACAATTAGTGAATGGCTAGTTATAGTTAGAGACAGGGCTAGTACTAGTGGCTGGTTGATTGGTGTTAGAGGTGGGGTTGTCACAAGTGGCTGGTTGGCTGACGTTGGAGGTAGGGTTGGTAATAGTGACCGGATAATTGGGGTTAAAGGTAGGGTTATTACTAGTTGCTTGTTGGTTGGCGTTAGAACTAGGGTTAGTACTAGTGGCTGGTTTTTTTGCAGTCAGAGGTGGGATTATTACTAGTGGCTGGTTGGTTGAGGAAAGAGGTAGGGATAGTTCCCGTGGCTCGTTGGTCGAGTATAGAGGTATGGATAGTACTAGTACGCGATGTACAGAGCTGCGGAGAGAACGATACGTCAGCAACAACCACATAAGAACAACGAATCAGCAATAGTAACGTAATTTTTTTTTATTTTTTGGGGTTTTCTTTTTTTTTACAAATCCGAGTTGTGTAGAGAATGGCATGTAAACAACAACATCAGGACAGTTCAACTGAAAGTCAAAGAGTAGCAATAAATTATAGAACATAAAGGTGAAATAATATATTAATTCTTCAACAAACAAAGAAGGAAATGTTCCCTAGCAAGTGCAGGTCAGCAGAGAGCCATCATCCTAGCACGACAACATTGAGCCACATCAACAGTCCTATCCAGAGGGCTTGAAAGCCTTACAGAACACGTGAGTCTTGAGACGAGATTTGAAGATGCCCAGGGACTCCGCTGACCGAATCTCCAATAAAAGGGCATTCCAGAGTCTGGGAGCAGCGTGCGAGACGGCTGTCACCCATCGAATGGAGGTGTGATCTGGGCACGTGCAGCAAGCCCGTATTGGAGGATAAGAGTCATCGAGTTGAGGAGGGTGCGTGGAGTAGGTCACGGATGTATGTTGGAGCAACGCCAGTGATAGCCTTGTAGGTGAGAAAGAGGATCTTGAATTCAATCCTTCATTTAACCAGTAAGCAGTGGAAAGACATCAATAGTGGGGATATGTGATCGTGGACGGGTGTGCGAGTTGTGTTTAGAGGCAAGGATAGCACTAGTGGTGGTTCGTTTCAGTTAAAGGGAGTGTTAGTCCTAGTAGATAATTCATTAAGGGTAGATTTAGTACTAGTGACTGGTTGGTTGAGTATAGGGGTAGGGTTAGTACCAGTGACTGGTTGGTTGAGTATAGGGGTAGGATTAGTAAAAGTGACAGGTTGGTTGAATATAGGGGTAGAGTTAGTACTAGTGACTGGCTGTTTGGGTTTAGAGATAAGGTTAGTACAAGTGACTGGTTGGTTGGTTGGGATTAGGGGTAGAGTTAGTACTAGTGGCTGGTTGGATTGAGTTAGAGGTAGGGGCAGTACTCGTGGCTCGTTGGTTGAGTATAGCGGTAGGGTTAGTACTAGTAGCTGGTTGAATGGTTTTAGAGGTCGGGGTAGGACTAGTGGTGGTTGGTTTGAGTTAGAGGTAGGGGCAGTACTCACGGCTCAT